>JAQZBX010027861.1:0-28127 GCA_029593785.1 Cabassous unicinctus
ATCTAGGCCTTTTCCATCAAGCATTTCACAATTCCTCCAAAAAATACCCCTTACCCATTTATAAAACCGTTCCAACATTTTGGTAATTACAAAAGCACTTCCCCACTCCTCGGTACCAAATTCTGTATTAGTCAGCCAAAGGGGTGCTAATGTGAAATACCAAAAATGGGTTGGTCTTTATAAAGGGTATTTATTTGGGTAGAAGTCCACAGTTACCAGGCCATAAAGCGTTAAGTTTCTTCTCTCACTACAGTCCATTGCCACGCATTAGAGCAAGACAGCTGCCAGAGTTTGCCAGGGTTCAGGCTTCTGCGGTTCCTTTCTTCCCGGGGCTGCATTTCTCTCCGGGCTTAGCTCCTGTTTCCTCCACAAGGTCAGCTGTAGACGATCAGGCGAATGGCTTGCTTCTCTTTCCTGGGGCCTTCTTTCCAACATCAAAACTTCTTCTCAAAGGACTGCTTCTACTCTGTTCTTTGCCTTGCCTTTTATACTCAATTCCCCACCCTCCAAGGGGTGGGGCTCAACATCCTACTGACGTGGCCCAGTCAACGCCCTAATCATAACTTAATCATGCCCAGATTAACAGATCAGTTTACAAGCATGATCCAATTATATTTTTGGAATTCATAATTACATCAAACTGCCCAACTGTTACAGACACCATTTCACACCTTATAGAATGGCCATCATCAGGAAAAAAAAAACAAAAAACAGAAATCTACAAGTACCGGAGAGGATTGGCAGGAATAGGAACACTCCCTCAATGTTGGTGGGAATGTAGAATAGTGCAGCCTCTGTGGAAAACAGTTTGGCAGTACCTCAAGAAGGTAAATATAAAACTGCCATATGAACCAGCATATATAGGAATATATTCAGAAGAACTGAAAGCAAGGATGCAAACTGATGACCTGAAAGCAAGGATGCAAAAGGAAAGCGGCATATATAGGAATATATTCAGAAGAACTGAAAGCAAGAATGCAAACATTTGCACACCAATGTTCATAGCAGCATTATTCATAATTGCTAAAATAGGGAAACAGTCCAAATGTCCATCAACTGATGAATAGCTCAACAAAAATGTGGTATATGCGTACAAGGGAATACTATTCAGTTGTAAGAAGAAATGAAATTGGGATGCACATGACAACATGGATGAACCTCAAGAATATTATGTTGAGTGAAATAAGCCAGACACAAAAGGACAAATATTGTATGGTTTCACATTTATGAACTAAATACAATGAGTAAACTCATGGAGGTAAACTCTAGAGTAGGAGTTCTTAAACTTTTTTGTCCCGTGGACTCCTTTGCTAGTCAGGTGAAAATCACGGCTCCCTTAATAAATCCCCACTATACTGTGTATTATTTAATAAATATATCACACCTGCACTAACACATCCCCACAAGAATTTTTTTAAATTTCAATTCAAGCTCACGGATCCCTTGTTAAGAACCCCTGCTCTAGAGTATAGGTTACTAGGAAATAGAATGTGGGTTGAGAATGAGAGCTGATGCTCACTATACATAGAATATTTAATAAGGCTTATTTTAAAAGTGTGGAAATGAATAAAGTTGGTAGTAACACATTATAATAAGTATAACTAATACTGCTGATTTATAAATTAGATTGTGGTTGAAAGGGATAGTCTGGGGAAGTAAATGTCAATTGTAAGGAAACTAGAGAATAATCTAGGGTATGTATAACATAGTGATTTCAATGGTAGATGAAGATTGTGGCTAATAGTATAAATATAAGACTATTCAATTACAAAATGTTAAGAATAGGGTGATACACAGGAAAATTAAAACTAATATAACTTATGGATGATAGCTAACAGTAATATTGTAATATTTTTCCTGCAGTGGCAAAGAAGATTCTATATGAATTCTAAGAGACAACTATAGGGGATATAAGGGAGAATAGGGTTTTTCCTTTTGGAGTAATTTAAAAGTTCTAAAATTGACTGAGGTGATGACAGCACAACTCTATGATGAAAATGAGAGCCACTCACTAAGTATATATTTTGAATAGATTGTACAAAACATGGGGCTGTATGTCACAGGGAATCCAGTGGTGGAAGATGGACTGTGATTAACAGGACAAATACAAGAACGTTCTATCATAAACTAAAACAAATGTAAAATACTAACACAGGGTGTTAGTAATTGGGTGAGTTTGGGGGAAAATACACCAAATGTAAGATATGGGCTATAGTTAGTAGTAATATTTTGATGATGCTCTTTCATGGTTGTAACAAATGTTTCACTACAATGGAGGGTGTTGGTGGTGGGGAGATGTATGGGAGCCTGTTTGTTTTGAAAGTTCACAGCCTTTACTATATACTTATTGTTTATGTGTGTTCATGTATGAATTATATACTTCGATAAAATTTTATTTTTTTAAAAAAGAAAGAAAACAATTGAAAGAATACAAAACAAAAAGTTGGTTTTTTGAAAAATCAATAAAATTGACAAGGTTAGCTTGACTGACAAAGAAAAACAGACGAAAGACTCAACTAAAATCAGAGAGGAAAATGGTGATAACACTAGTGGCTATAAAGAAACTTTTAAAAATTTTATGAGAATACTGTGAAACAATTGTACACCAACAAATTAGATGATCTAGAAGAAATGTAAAAATTCCTAGAAATAACACCAATTACCTAAATTGACTCAAGATGTAAGAGAAAACCTCAACAAATGCATAACAAGTACAGAGTCTGACTCAATAATCAAAAATCTTCCATTAAAGAAAAGTCTAGGACCAGAAGGCTTCACTACGAATTTTACCAAACATATGAGGAAGCATTAACAAACACCAGTTCTTCTCAAACTCTTTCAAAGAATTCAAGAGGAAAGAACATTTTTTAATTCATTCAATGAATCCAACATTATTTTGATGCCAAATCCTGGTAAAGACATCAGAAGTAGAGAAAATTACAGGCTATTTTCCTTTTTGAAAATAGATGCAAAATCCTTAACAAAGTACCTGCAAACTGATTACAACAGCATATTTAAAGAATTATATAGTATGACCAAGTGGGATTTATCCCAGGAATGCAAGGATGATTCAACATATGAAGCTCAATCAATGTAATACACTACACAAATAAAATGAAGATAATATATTATTATCTCAATATATGAGAAAAGGGCATTTAACAAAATCCATCACACCTTCTCAATTAAAACACTCAGAAAAGTAAGAAAACATGGGAACTTACTCTACATGATGAAGGCCTTTTATGAAAAACTCACAGCTAACATCATACTCAATGGTGAAAGACCAAAAGCTTTTCCTTAAGATCAGAAAAAAAGATAAGGATGCCTGCTTTCCCCACTGCTGCACAATATTGTGCTAGAAGTTCTAGCTGGAGCAACCAGGAAAGAAAATAAAATAAAAGGCATCCAAATTGGAAAGTAAGAAGCAAAACTACCTCTAATTGATCTTATATATAGAAAATCCAAAATAATCCACAAGAAAATTAATTGAAATAAACAATTTCAGCAAAGTTTCAGGCAACACTCAAAATTCATTGGGCTCCTATACACTAAAAATGAACAATCCAAAGAATAATTTAAGAAAACAATTACATTTACAATACCATCTAAAAAATAAAATATCTAGGAATAAATTTAACCAAGGATACAAAAGACTTGTACAATAAAACTACAAAACACTGCTGAAAGAAATTAAGGAATACTTAAATAAATGGCAAGACATCCCATAATCATAGATGGGAAAATTTATTATTGTTAAGATGATCAATATTACCCAAAAACAATATACAAATTCAATGCATTACCTATCAAAATTCCAGCAGTATTATTTTCAGAAATGGAAAAACCAATCTTCAAAGTATGTGGAACTTTAAGTGTCCCCAGATAGCCAAAAAATTTTGAAAAAGAATAAAAATTTGGAGGAGTCACACTTCCTGATTTCAAATTGCACTATAAATCTACAGTAATCAAAACTGTGGTAATGGCATGAAGATAAACAAATAGATCAATAGAACAGAATTGAATGTCTAGAAATAGACCCACACATCTATGCCACTTGGTTTTTTTTTTAAGGAGGTACCAGAGATTGAACCCAGGACCCATACATGGGAAGAATGCACTCAACCACTTGAGCTACATCTGCTCCCTGGACACTTGATTTTTGACAAGAGTGCTAAGTAGATGCAGTGGAAAAAGAATAGTCTCGTCAAGAAATGGTGCTGGGAAAACTTAATATCCACATGCAGAAGAAAACAGACCCTTCTCACACTATATACAAACATGAACTGAAAATGTATCAAGGACATAAACATAAAGAGCTAAAACTATAAAACTCTTAGAAGATAACAGAAGGGCAAACTTCTAGGACACAGCAATGGATTCTTAAATATGGCACCAAAATTAGGAGCAACAAAAGAAACAATAGAAATTTGATTTCATCAAAACTAAAAACTGTTCTGCATTGAAGGAAATGTCAAGAGAATGACAACCTATGGAATGGGAGAAGGCTGCACTTCTCCAGAAACTGCAGGGAAGTAGGCAGGTTTACCTGGCAGAAAGGAAGCCATGGGACTGCAGGGGCAATCAGAGAAGGCAGCTAGAGAGGGGGGGGACCCAGTTGGCTGGGGGACGGGGAAGCCAGCACCCAGCTGGCTCGGAGGGAGAGGGAAGCCGGGGAAGTGATTTGGCTGGAACCTCAGCCGGCTCTGAGAGTGAGGAAAGCCACCAGGCAACCAGGGGTGCGTCCTGGTGCCCAGCAGGATCTTAAGGTGGGGAAGCTGTGGGGCAAACAGGTGTCGGGACAGGCACCCAGCCAGCTCAGGGGGAGAGATGATCAGTGGGGAGGGGAGATAGGGCCAATGGACCAGATGTCAGCTGGTTCCCAGGGAAAAGAGAGACGCCAGCTGGTGCTGAAGTGGCTTCAGGAAAGGGAAGTGGGGAGCTGATCAGACAGGCTGACACACCCTCCCACCCTGAGAGAGAGAGAACTGGGTCCGTGAGGGGCGGGGAGCTGACAAGCACCCAACTGCCCAGGTGCGAGGGGAGCTGGGAGAGGCAGCTGGAGAGTTGTCAGGCACCCAGCAGGACTGAGGCAAAGCAGGTGGAGAGAGGCAGCCAGCGAGCTGTCAGGCACCCAACCAGTTCAGAAAAGAAGGGAGCCAGAGAGTGGTCCAGCAGGTTGTCAGGCACCAGCTGATTCCATTGAGGCGGGGAGGGGCGGGGAGGAAGCTGCAGAACAAGTAGCCTTGTGACCAGTATCTTAGACTGAGATTTTTTTTTAGTTTTTTTTTTTTTTTAATTCTTTATTCTTTATTTTTTTTTCTCTACATCTGGGTATCTAGGGTGGGCTGCAGGGTGATTGGTGAGCTCTGGCATCCTGAGATGATTGTTGGTAGCCTGAGAGGGAGGCATGTTTTTTCAGGGCTTTTTTCCCCTTTGTTTTTTTTTTCTTTTTCCTTCTTATTTCCTTTATTTATTTTCTTTCTTTCTTTTTTCCCTCTTCCTTTTCTTTTCCTCCACCATTTTTATTGCTATTCCTTTTTATTTTTTTATGATTTTCACTCCTATTACTTATTTTTTTCCTGGTTCTTTTATGGTTCTTTTTACACCTTTTTAAAATTATTGTTATTCTTTTTCTCTTCTTCTTTCTTTCCTTTTTTATGGACTTAATATTTTTTCAGGGGAACAAGGTTACAAGGTTACAAGTTACAAGGATATAGAATAAGTGGAACTGAGTGCCAAAGAGGACTCTTAACACAAAACAAAATTAAATAAAACCCTAGACTAGAAATAGAAGCTAACGGCCTGAATAAGCCCATCAAGATAAACAGATGCTGTATTAGTCAGTGTTTTCTAGGGAAACAGAACTGACAGGAGATAACTGTAAATAGTATGAGATTTTATAAAATTGTCTCATGCAACTGTGGGGATGCACAAGACCAAATTCTGCAGGGCACGCTGCAAACCAGGGGCACCAATGAAGGTCTTTGATGCGTTCCCAGGAGACACTGGCTCTCTGATGTAGCGATGGGGATTCTCTCTCTAAATGCTGAAATCACTTCCCCCTTTAAGGCTTTCAGCTGATTGGATGAGATGTCACTCATTGCTGGTGGCAATCTCCTTAGTTGATTGTAAATGTAATCAGCCATCTATACAATCAACTCATTGATGTGTGAAGTCCATGAAATGCCCTTTTATTACAATTATCCCAGGGCTTGCTTGACCAGACACCAATGTATTACCTGGTCAAGATGTCACATTAGCTTAACCATCAGAATACACCCCTTGTCAACTTGGCAGCCATACACATCACCTTAAACCATAGTTAGTCTCTAAATAAAAACAACAGATATGTATGTATTCATTCATTCAACTGTCCTGCGTACAACCAGAAATGCACTAATTCCCTCCAGAATAGGGTGCAAGTCCTTGGGTAATATTCACTCCTGAACTTGACATCCTTAAATACTAAAACATGAAACTAATACAACTTATGTCATATGATAAAGTAAAAGGTTAAGGAAGAAAACAGATATTCATTTTACGTACATATACAGACATAACAAAACAAGGAAGAAATATTTATGACCATTACAGTCCTCATTTCTGTAACTGGTCACATGGCCAAAGTTCATATTTATCACTACCTTCTTCTACTACCCATTCCATGTTCCCTTTACCCTCAGCAAACACCTAAGCTGGCAGCTCAGGTCTCATGGTAACTTGGTGACCCATGTTTAGGTGTTCAGTTTCTACTAAGGCCCAGTAGCAGGCCAAAAGCTGTTTCTCAAAAGGAAAGTAGTTATCTGCAGAGGATAGCAGGGCTTTGCTCCAAAATCCTTAGGGTCTGCATTGTGATTCCTTTATAGGAGCCGCCAAAGGCTCTATACGGTATCTCTATTTGCCACTGACACTTCCAGCACCATTGGATCTGCTGGTTGATATGACCTAAGTGGCAGTGCAGCTTGCACAGCAGTCTGGACCTATTGCAGAGCCTCCTCTTGTTCTGGTCCCCACTAAAAACTAGCACCTTTTCTGATCACTTGGTAAATGGGTCAGAGTAGCACACCCAAATGAAGAATGTGTTGTCTCCAAAATTCAAAGAGACCAACTAAGCATTGTGTCTCTTTTTGGGTCATAGGAGGGACCAGATGCAACAGGTTATCCTTCACTTTAGAAGGGATATTTCAACATGCCCCATACCACTAGACACCTAGAAATTCCACCGAAGTAGAATTTGCCTATATTTTTGTTGGATTTATTTACCATCCTCTCTCATGCAAATGCCTTACCAATAAGTCTAGAGCAGTTGCTACTTCTTGTTCAATAGGTCCAATCAGCGTAATATCATCGATATAATGAACCAGTGTGATGTCTTACAGGAGGGAGAGATGATCAAGTTCCTTGTAGACAATATTATGACATAGGGCTGGAGAGCTGATATACCCTTGAGGCAGGACAGTGAAGGTATATTGCTGGCCTTGCCAGCTGTAAGCAAACTGTTTCTGCTGGTCCTTACTAATGGCAATAGAGAAAAAAGCATTTGCCAGATCAACAGCTGCATGCCAGGTACCAGGGGATGTGTTGATTTGCTCAAGCAATAATACCACTCTGGTACAGCAGCTGCAATTGGAGTCACCACTTGATTAAGTTTACAATAATCTACTGTCATCCTCTAAGATCCATCTGTTTTCTGCACAGGCCAAATAGGAGAGTTGAATGGGGATGTGGTAGGAATCACCACCCCTGCATCATTCAGATCATTGATGGTGGCACTAATCTCTGCAATCCTTCCAGGAATCCAGTTTTGCTTTTGATTTACTATTTTACTAGGTAGGGGCAGTTCTAGTGGCTTCCACTTGGCCTTTCTTACCATAGTTGCCCTCACTCTGCAAGTCAGGGATCCAATGTGGGGATTCTGCCAGTTACTGAATATGTCTATTCCAATTATGCATTCTGGAACTGTAGAAATAACCACAGAATGGGTCCAGGGACCCACAAGACCCACTGTGAGATGGACCTGATTAAAATTCTATCGATCACCTGACCTCCATAAGCCCCTACTCTGACTGGTGGACCACAATGACATTTTGGTTCTCCTGGAATTAATGTCACTTCTGAGCCATTGTCTAATAATCCCCAAAATGTCTGATTGTTTCCTATTCTCCAATGTACAGTTACCCTGGTAAAAGGCCATAGGCCTCTTTGGGAACAGCTGGGAGGAAGGTTAACAGCATAAATTTTTGGCAATGTAATAGTATCCTTCCTCACAGGGACCTGACCTTCCCCTCATTCAAGGGGGCTCTGGATCTGTAATCTGTCTCAAGTCGGAAATTGATTAAAGGTCTGTGATTCTCTGTTTCTGTAATTCAAGTTGGACTTTTGTTCACTCGACCTAGAACTCTTCTGTTTATATAGATCAAGTAGGAATTTAATAAACTACCTATCTATTTTACTTCTAGGAACCCCATGATCTATTAGCCAACACCATAGCTCTGTGCAACTCAGACTCTTTTGATTGCTGCTTTGAGTCTGCCTTTCCAAGACTCCCACCTTGTCTTTGGTGATTAAGTGCTGCTACTTGGCTTCTACCAGCCCAAGATCCAATCATTCCCTATGGTGTTTAAGGATTCTAGTCCCATGACAGCAGTTCCCACAGTAATATCTGGACTACAGAGTAGAGAAACAACAGAGCTCTTCAGGGAAGATGGAGTTAGTCTTACAAATTTATTCCTCACAGTCCTGGTGAAAAGTGTGTCCTCTGGACCTTCCTGGGTGGGTGGGCAGGTCTTAAATGGTGACTCCATTCTAGCATTCCAATCTCTCTAAGCCTTGGGGTTCCCTCATCTATAGTACACCAGGGTAAATTGGGCATCTCGACCTCAAGACATTCTAGGCTATCTTTTGGTTCATGTTTCAGCCAGCCACCCAAACAATCTGTTAGAGCCCTTTCTAACCCATCAATCTACAGCGTTGAATCCAGAATCTCTGCTCAGTGGGCCCATATAAATAAATTCAGCCTGATCCAACTTTATTTTCCTTCCACCCTTATCCCATACCCTTAATATCCATTCCCACACATATTCCCCTGATATCTGTCTGTATAAATTGGAAAACTCATGCAGTTCTTTTAGAGTACAGCATACTTCCTCTGGGTCACACTTTGTACTTCGCCTTTGGGGGCTTGTGATTTTAGTCTAGTTATAGGTCTCCAAGGGAAGAGGGGTGGAGGCAGGTAAAGAGAAGGATTAGAAATGTCTTGCACACTACTAACCTCAGGGCATTCCTTTGCATTTTTGTCTGGTGAGTCAGGATTACTCTCTTCAGGTGGGGGTTGGATGGCAGACTTCTCAAGGCAGGGTGGGGGTTGGGTGATGATTTCTTCAAAGCAGGGAGGAAGTGTAGACTCCTTGGGACAGTCTTGAGATTGGGCAGTGCAGGCTTGAGTTTGGCTGGTACCTGCCTCAGGGCTGGGAGGAGTTCCAGATTCCCTGGGGCAGGCTCGAGGCTGGGTGATACAAGCTTGATATTGCATTGTTTCCACAAGGCAAACCATTACAGGTTTATCTGGCAAAGTCTCAGCAGAATTTAGGGTTTCAGCGTTCCCACTGATATCATCATCAACCCATGTCTCCATCAAAATCCTCAGGGTTTCACTCCTTTCCAATTATTGCCCTCACTTTGACATCAGACACCCTTCAAGGTTGAGATTTTAGTTTCCGTTGTAATTCTACTATTCATACAATGAGACTCTGAGTATGGTTTTTGGAGATATCAAGTCTGTGGCTGCACAAAACAAGATTTTCTTTCAGAGCATGCATAGAAACTTTCACATCATTCATGTGCCCTTAAGTTCCACATTTGAAGCTTTTAGCTCATCCCTTTCTTTTGTAACTGTATCCAGTGCATTTAGGAATAGCCAGCCAAAATCATTTTACCTTTTAACTCCACAAAACTCTGTTAAGGTGTTAAAAACACTCACCCAGATCCTTGCCTCTAATAAGCATGGAATTAGTCGTATCCAGTGGTGATATTTTGCATATCTTTATTGTCAACTCACACCACGGACTGCCAGTGACCTTAATTATTGAAAAGAGAGACATTAGTGCCCTTGAATCTAATCAAGGTAGAGAGCCAATTGCAAAAATCACAGAACCAATTCAGAAATTCCATTTTTAAGATTCAGTTTCTCAAGAACCAATCCTAGTACCAAGCTATATTAGTCAGGTTCTCTAGGCAAACAGAACTGACAAATAGTAAATAGTATGAGATTTTATAAAATTTTCTCATGTGACTGTGGGGATGCACAAGTCCAAATTCCACAGGGCAGGCTACAAACCAGGGGTTCCGATGAAGGTTTTTGATGAGTTCCCAGGAGACATTGGCTGTCTGATGTAGAGATGGGGATTCTCTCTCTGAATGCTGAAATCACTTCCCCTTTTAAGGCCTTTAACTGATCACACATTATTGATGGCAATCTCCTTAGTTGATTGTAGATGTAATCAGCCATCTATGGAATCAACTCACTGATGATTAAAGTCCATGAAATGCCCTTGTATTACAATTATCCCAGTGTTTGCTTGACTACAACACTGTGTTACCTGGCCGAGGTGACACATTAGCCTAACCATCACAGATGCCTAGACACCAGCAAAAAATTACAAGCCATACCAAGAAACAGGAAGACATGGTCCAATCTAATGAACAAACTAACAAGCAGAAGAAGATGCAAAAAATGGAACAAATAATCAAAGATGTTCAAACAAATATCATGAATTAACTTAATGAAGTTAAGGAATAGATAAAGGATATTAAGAGGACACTGGGGGGAAGTGGATGTGGCTCAAGTGATTGGGCTCCCATCTACCATATGGGAGGTCCAGGGTTCAATTCCCGGGACCTCCTGGTGAAAAGCAAGCTGGCCCATGTGGCAAACTAGCCCGAGTGGAGAGCTGGCCTATGTGGAGTGCTGGCCCATGCAGGAGTGTTGGCCCACACAGAGTGCTGACCTGCATGGAGAACTGGCACAGCAAGATGACACAACAAAAAGAGACACAGAAGAGAGACAATGCGAGATGCAGCAGTCCAGGGAGCTGAGGTGGCACAATAGATTAAGCAGCCTCTCTCCAATCTGGAAGGTCCTGGGATGGGTTCCCAGTGCCGCCTGAAGAGAAGACAAGCAGACACAGAAGAACACACAGAGTGGATGGCAAATGCAAAACAATGGTGGGGGCGGGGAGAAATAAGTAAATAAATCTTAAAAAAAAAAAAAGCAGACACTGGGGAAACATACTGAAGAGATCATAAATATACGTAAAAAGATAACAGATATGATGGTACTGAAATGCACAATGCAAGAAACTTAAAAATACACTGGAAGCACATAACAGGCAGAGGAAAGAATTAGTGATGTTGAAGATAAAACATCTGAAATTGCACAGATATTAGAACAAAGAGATTTTTAAAAATAGAAAAAATTCAGCAGGGAATTGAATGACAACACAAAACACACAAACATACACATTATAGGCATCCCAGAGGAAGAAGAGAAGTGAGAGGGGGCAGAAGGAGTGTTGAAAGAAATAACAGCTGAATACTTCCCAATCTTATGAGGAATATGGATGTACATGTCCAGGAAGCACAGCACACTCCAAACAGTATAAACCCTGACAGCCCTACCTTGAAACACATACTTATCAGATTGTCAAACGCTCAAGACAGAAAATTCTGAAAGCAGCAACATCCATCACATATAAGGGAAACTCAATAAGATTAAGTGCTGATTTATCATCTGAAACCACAGAGGTGAGAAGGCAGTGGTAAGAAATAGTTAGGGTGCTAAAAGAAAAAAAAAAAACTGCCAGCCAAGAATTCTGTATCCAGCAAAGTGGGCATTTAAAAAAATGAGGGAGAGTTCAAAATATTCACAGATAAACAGAAATTGAGAGAGTTTGCCAACAAGAGTCCTACTATTCAAGAAATATTAAAGGCAGTTCTGCAGGTTGAAAGGAAAAAACAGGAGAGGGTTGGAGGAGAGTGAAGAAAGGAAGATTATTAGTAAGAGTAACTAAAAGGATAAAAAGAGAAGTAAAAATAAAATATAACATATATGAACCTAAAGAAAAAATGGCTAATGTAAGTACTGCCTTGACAGTAATAACATTGAATGTTAATGGGTTAAACTCTCCAAACAAAAGACACAGATTGGCAGAATGGATAAGGAAATATGACCTAACTATATGCTGTCTACAAGAAACTCACCTTAGACAAAGGGATGCAAGAAGGTTGCAGGTGAAAGGTTGGAAAATGATTCTACATGCAAACAATAACCAAAAAAGGGCAGGAGTATCTATACTAATATCAGACAAAATAGACTTTAAAAGTAATACTATTGTAAGAGACAAAGAAGAACACTATATATTAATAAAAGGGTAATCTATCAAGAAGAAAGAACTATCATAAATATTTATGTACCTAACCAGGGTGCCCCAAAATACATGAGGCAAACACTGGAAAAGCTAAGTGGAGAAATAGATACCTCTACAATTATAGTGGGGGACTTTAATACAAAATTATTGCCATTTGACAGAACATCTCAACAGAGGTTAGTAAAGAAACAGAAACCTTGAATAATACTTTAGAGGAAATAGACCTAAAAGACATATACAGAACATTACACACAAATATAGCAGGATATGCATTCTTCTCGAGCACACATGGATCATTCTCCAGGACAGACCACAAGCTAGGCCACAGAACAACTCTCAATAAATTCAGAAAGATTGAAATTATACAAAATATTTTCTCTGACCACATTGGAATGAAACTGGAAATTAATAAGGGACAGAGAACCAGAATAGGTACAAATGTATGGAAATTAAATAGCACACTCTTAAACAATCAGTGGATCAAGGAGGAAATTGCAAAAGAAATCAGTAACTATCTCGAAATGAGTGAAAATGAGAACCAACAGATCAAAACTTGTGGGATACAGCTAAAGCAGTGCAGAGAAGGAAATTTATAGCCATAAATGCCTATATTACAAAAGAAGAAAACAACCAACAAGATGGCAAGCAGTGTAAGGAGCTCCTAGAGTCAGCTTGTGCTACAGGGCAGTTAGTAATCACCCAGAGCTATCTAAAGCCCCTATCTGGGGGCTCTAGGAGACCAGAAGAGCATCCTGCAACATCCTGGAAAGAATGGAAGGAGGAGACTACCCATCTGCAGAGAAGATTCATAAGTAGAAGACTCCATGCCCTGGAGGCTAGTGCCCATCCTCCACTGGCAGCACAAGCCACCTGGGGAGCTATTCTGTGGCTGGAATTGGAAGCTCCACTTCCAAAATCAGGGGAGGAAGAGGTGATTGGTCACCAACTTCAGAAACTGATTAGTAAATTCGGCTGGCTAAAGTATAACCCTAAGAACAGCTAAAGTTTGAACCTGTCTAAGTCAGAAAGAGGCCAGTAGCTGCCATTTTGACTCAGTCCCTAGCATGAGAAGAAGAAGGGCTGATTGAAAATCACAATGATGGTAGGGACCGGCTTCTTTCACCCACTGGCCTGCAGCCCTAGCCTAGGCTTCAATCCCACCTCTAGCAGGGAGAAAGCTTGCAGGCCCTGCACCAGCCTCTCCGGGTAACTGCAGGAACATTCGGCAGGCACAGACTAGATAGTCAGAAGTCTACTGGGGCAACTGCAGTCATTTTGGACCCGCACAGCATAGATTGCTACCCACACCTGCAGCTCCATCCCGACCCTAGGCAGGGAAGATAGGGACTTGAAGCTTCATCAGTCTCTCTGGGAAACTACAGTCTAGGCTTGCATGACTTGGATTATTACACATGGCTGTGGCTCTGTCCCTACACCTGGCAAAGGAGAAAGCTGCGAGAAGCTTCATCGGTCTCTGGGGAAATGAGGGCAGCTTGAGCCTCCACAGCTTACAGCACCAACTACATCCTTGGCTCCTACTACACAACCAGCAAGGGAGAAAGGGCAAGAAAGTCCTAAACTAAAGAGAGAAACTGCACCCAGAATAAATACATCTAGTAAGCCAGATGCCAAGACACCAGCAAAAAATTACAATCTACATCAAGAAACAGGAAGATATGGCCCAGTTAAAGGAACAAGATAAGCCTCCAGATGACATAAAGGAGTTGAGACAGCTAATCATAGATGTTCAAACAAAACTCCTTAATAAAGTCAATAAGATGGCTAAAGAGATTAAGCTTACTAAGACGACATTGGATGAGCACAAAGAAGAATTTGAAAGCATACATAGAAAAATAGCGGATCTTATGGGAATGAAAGGTGCAATAAATGAAATTAAAAATACACTGGAATCATATAATAGCAGATTTGAAGAGGCAGAAGAAAGGATCGGTGAGCTTGAAGAAATGGCCTCTGAAAGCAAACATACAAAAGAACAGATGGAGAAAAGAATGGAAAAAAATGAACAAGGTCTCAGGGAACTAAACAACAGCAAGAGATGTGCAAACATACATGTCATGGGTGTCCCAGAAGGAGAAGAGAAGGCAAAAGGGGCAGAAGGAATATTTGAAGAAATAATGGTAGAAAATTTCCCAACCCTATTGAAGGACATGGATATCCATGTCCAAGAAGCACAATGTACTCCCATCTGAATAAATCTGAATAGACCAACTCCGAGACATACTAAATCAGAATGTCAAATGCCAAAGACAAAGAGAGAATTCTGAGAGGAGCAAGAGAAAAGCAATGCATAACATATAAGGAATACCTAATAAGATTAAGTGCCGATTTCTCATCAGAAACCATGGAGACAAGAAGACAGTGGTATGATATATTTAAGATACTGCAAGAGAAAAACTTCCAGCCAAGAATCTTATATCCGGCAAGATTGTCTTTCAAAAATGAGGGTGAGTTTAGAATATTCAGAGATAAACAGAAACTGAGAGAGTTTATAACAAAAAGACCAGCTTTGCAGGAAATACTAAAGGGTGTGCTACAGCCTGAAAAGAAAAGACAGGAGAGAGAAAGGCTTGGAAGAGAGTCTAGAAATGAAGATTATATCAGTAAAAGTAACTAAAAGTGTCAAAAGAGTGGTGAAAATAAAATATGACAGATAAAACTCAAATTATTAGGAATAAACTAACCAATGATGTAAGGCACTTACATTCAGAAAACTACAATTCATTGTTAAAAGAAATTTAAAAAGACCAAAATAATTGGAAGAATATTCCATACACATGGATTGGAAGACTAAATATCATTAAGATGGCAATTCTACTCAAATTGATACACAGATTCAATGCAATCCCGATAAAAATTCCACCAGAATTTTTAAATAAATGGAAAACATGATTGTCAAATTTATTTAGAAGGGCAAGGGGTCCTGAATAGCCAGAAATATCTTAAAAAGGAAAAAGTGAAGTTGGAGGACTCTCACTTCCAGGCTTTAAGTCATATTACCTAGCTACAGTGGTAAAAACAGCATGGTACTGGCATAGAGACAGACACCTAGACCAATGGAACAGAATTGATGGTTCAGAAACAGATCCTCATCAATAGGATCAAGTGATTTTTGACAAGCCTGTCAAACCCACCCAGCTCAGGCAGAACAATCCATTCAACAAATGGTGCTGGGAGAACTGGATATCCATAGCCAAAAGAAGGAAAGAAGAACCGTATCTCACACCTTATACAAAAATTAACTCAAAATGAATCAAAAACCTAAATATAAAACAAGAACCGTATAGAAGAAAATATCTTCAAGACTTGGTGGTAGGTGGTGGATTCTTAAAGGAGATAAGAGGAAGACTGAGGTGGACTACTGATGTTTAATGTATGTAGAAGTTTTAATTAACTTTACTGTAAAAGTGTGCAAATGTATAGAGTTGATGGGAACACTGATAGTGAGTTTATAAATGGGAGAGTGGCTGAAAAGGGTAGTCTAGGGATGTAAATGCCAATCGACAGAAAGCTAGAGAATAATCCAGGGACTGAATAACACAGTAAACTCAGAGGTGGATGAGAATAGTGGTTGATGGTACAGATGCAAAAGTGTCCTTTGTGAGCTAGAACAGATGTACATCACTATTGCAGGGTGGTGGGAATGTGGAGAAGCATGGGGAAAATACAACTGGAGTGACCTATGGACTGTGGTTAACAGTAGTAATGTAATATTCATGCATCTATGCCAAAGATGTACTGTGTTGATAATGGGGGAATATATTAGTCAGCCAAAAGGGTGCTGATGCCAAATACCAGAAATCTGTTGGCTTTTATAAAGGATATTTATTTTGGGTAGAAGCTTACAGTTACCAGGCCATAGTGCGTAAGATACTTCCGTCACCAAAGTCTGTTGCCATGTGTTGGAGCAAGATGGCTGCCGATGTCAGCAATGGTTCAGGCTTCCACCTCCTCTTAAGGCTCTGTGGTCCCAGCTTCTTCCAATATAAGCTGTAGGCTGGGATAAGCCTCGTCTCTCTCCCAGGTCTCGTTTCTCTCAGGGTTCAGGTGCTTTGCTCTCTCCACAAGGCCAGCTGTAAACTATCAGGTGAACAGCTCATCTCTCTTCCCGGGGCCTTTGACGTGTCTAACGGAGCCTTCTTTCTTTCCTCACATATCTGCTTCTCTGTGTATTTACTTCTCGGGGCTCCAGCATTAAAACTCTGTCTCCTCGGCCTTGTCATTTTCTCTGTGAGTCCCCACCCACCAAGGGGACTCGACATCCTACTGACGTGGCCCAACCAAAGCCCTAGTCATAATTTAATCAAGTAAAAGTGAAACCTCTGAATTCAATACAATCTACGGGTATCACTAGCCCAGAGGAACAAATCAGTTTACAAACATAATCAGTATTTCTTTTTGGAATTCGTCAATAATATCAAACTGCTACAGGGAGTGTGGAAAAAGTGTGCCAAATGTACACTATGGACCTGGTAATAATCTGTTGATATTATCTCATAATCTGTAACAAATGTTCCACCACGGTGTGGTATGTTGATAGAAGGATGTTGTATAGGAATTCTGCACATGCGTATGATTGTTTTGTAAGTTTACAAGTTGTTATAAAAATATATTTAAAAAATAATAATAGGGTAGGTTGGGGGAAAAATACAACAAATGTAAGATACGGACTATAGTTAGTAGTAAGATTTTGATGATATTCTTTCATAATTTGTAACAAATGTCTCACAACAATGCAAGGTGTTGGTGGTGGGTTGATGTATGGGACCCCTGTATGATGTTATTAATGTTTGCTTTGTAAGTTCACAACTTTTACTATACACTTACTGTTTATGTATTTTCATGTATAAATGATGTAAAATAATAAAAATAATAGGGTGGGGGAAATACAACAAATGTAAGATTTTTAAAAAGGGAAAAAAAAGAAGAAAGAGGGGAGCAGGTGTAAGCTCAGTGGTTGAGTGCCTGCTTCTCATGTATGAGGTACTGGGTTCAATCCCTGGTACCTCATAAAATTTTTGTTTAAAAAAGAAAAATGAGGTAAAAGCAAACACCTAACTGTACACCTGGAGAAACTAGAAAAAGAACAACAAACTAATCCCAAAGCAAGCAGAAAGAAAGAAATTACAAAAATTAGAGCAGAACTAAATGAAATTGAGAATAAAAAACCACTAGAAAAAAATTAACAAAATCAAAATATGGTTCTTTGAGAAGATTAATACAATTGACAAACACTTAGCTAGACTAACAAAGAAAAAAAGACAAAATGGAAATAAATAAAATGAAAAATGAGAGAGGGGATTTAACCACTGATCCCACAGAAATAAAGGGTATCATACAAGGATACTTTGAAAAACTGCATGCCAGCAATATGGATAACTTAAATGAAATGAACAAATTTCTAGAAACACACAAGCAATCTACATTGATGAAAGAAGAAATAGAAGAACTCAACAGACCAATCACAAGTAGTGAGACTACCCAGGACATCTAACAAGGAGATGATGATGGACAACGATCATCCCAAGGAACAGATAGAGTCTGCAACTGCAAGCAGATGTAAGTCCCATCCATCTGCTCCATTGGATCTAAGCACCCCTCTCAATTAGAGGTGGAGTGGGCATCACCATCCCAGAATCCTCAGGATTGGGGAATGAATGATGGACTAGAGTAGACTTATTGTTATTCTACTATACACTTACTGTGATTCTAGCAATGGAAGAACTTTTATCATTGATGTGGAGGCAGTAGTCACTGGAGTTCTGAGGGGAGGGAGAGGGAAAAATAGGTGTAATATGGGAGCATTTTCAGGACTTTGGAATTGTCCTGAATGGTGTTGCAATGACAGATACAGACCATTATATATCTTGTCATAACTTACAAAATTGTGTGGGAGAGAGTGTAAGCTATAATCCACGCTTAGTGGCAGTGCTCCAAAATGTGTTCATCAATTGTAACAAATGTAAACACTAATGAAGGATGTTGTTAATGTGGGAAAATGTGGGAAGGGTAGGGGGGCATATGGGAATCCCGTATATTTTTATGTAACATTTATGTAATCTAAGTATCTTTAAAAATATAAATATATATATATATATATATATATAATTTTAAAAACACAAGTAGTGAGATTGAATTAGTCATCAAAAACCTCCCAACCAAGAAAAGCCCAGGACTATATGGCTTCATGGGTGAATTCTACCAATCATTCTGGAAAGAACTAACCCCAATCCTGCTTAAACTCTTCCAAAAAATAGAAGTGGAGGGAATATTAGCTAACTTATTCTATGATGCCAACGTCACCTAATACCAAAGCCACATAAAGATGCCACAAGAAAAGAAAACTGCAAGACAAATCTTTCTAATGAACTTAGATGATAAAATCCTCAACAAAATACTTGTTAATTGTATTCAACAGCACATCAAACTAATTATACACTGTGATGGTTAGGTAACCATCACAGTTACCTAACTGTGGTCAACTCGGCCAGGTAATTGTGCCCGGTTGTTTGGTCAAGCAAACACTGGACTAACTGCAATACAAGGACGTTTATGGACTTTAGTCATCAGTGTGTTTACTGCATAGATAGCGAATTACATCTACAATCAACCAGGGAGATTGCCATAAGCAATGAGTGACGTTTTATTCAATCAGTTGAATGCTTTAAAAGGAGAAGTGATTTCAGTATTCAGAGAGAGAATTCCCATTTCTACATCAGACAGCATACGTCTCCTGGGAGCTCATCAAGAACCTTCATCGGACCTTCATCAGAGCCCCTGGTTTGCAGCCTGCCTGCGGAATCTGGACTGTGCATCCCCATGGTCACGTGAGAGAATTTTTAAAAATCTCATACTATGTACAGATATCTTCTGTTGATTCTGTTTTCCTAGAGAACCCTGACTAATACAATACACCATGATCAGAATATATAAAGAACTGTTGCAATGCAGCAACAGAAAGACAAACAACCCAATTAAAAGTGGGTAAAGGATTTGAATAGACAATTCTCCAAAGAAGATACACAAATGGTCGGTGAGCATATGAAAAGGTGTTCAACATCATTAGCTGTTAGGGAAAGGGAAATTAAACCACCACAAGATACCACTTCACACTTACAAGGATGGCTATTACAGAAAAAAAAAAAAAAAAGAGGAAAATAAATGTTGAAGAGGATGCAGAGGAATTAGAACTCTAGTACATTGTTGGTGGGAATGTAAAATGGTGCTGCCACTGTGGAAAGAAATATGGCATTTCATCAGACAGTTAAATATAAAATTACCATATGTCCCTGTAATTCCAATTCTAGGAATATACAAAAGAGAGTGAAAAGGGGGTCTCAAATAGATACTTGTACACCAATATTAATAGCAGCTTTATCCACAATAGCCAAAAGGTAAAAAAAATCCAAGTGTCCATCAACAAATGAAAGAACAAAGAAAGTGTGGTACCTACACACAATGGAATATTATTCACACATAGTAAAGAATGAACTGCTGAGACGTGCTGCAACATGGAAGAATCTTGAAAACATTGTGCTCAGTGAAAAAAGCAAGGCATATAAGCACAAATATTGTTTAATATCACCTATAAGAAATGACTAGAAATAGCAAATCACAGATTAGAGATTACCAGAGCATGGGGGTGGGGAGCAAGGGGACAGTGGAATGTGTGATAAACAAACAAACAAATGTTTAAAAACTCAGCTCATGTCAGCACATTTTCCTTTATAGATAGCTTGATACAAACTGCATTAAAGTATTGTTTTAGTTGTTGAGGTTTCTTCCCTTAGAGGCATATTGCACCACTACATTTTAGTAATAAATGTGTGTGCCTTATGTTACTTCATTGTGACTGGAAGACTGTTAAATAATACAGGAAAAAGAGAGCTGACTGGAAGTTATAGAACTGAAACACACAATATAAATTTACCAAACTTGCTGGATGGGCTCAGTTGTAGATTGAAAATGACAGAGAATAGAATCAGTGAATTTAATAATATATACCCAATCTGAACAACAGAGGGAGAACAAGTTGAAAAATAAATGAACAGAACCTCGGGGACATGAGGGACAACAAAAGTTTCAACATTTGTATCATCAGAGTCCAGAAGGAAAGTAGAAAGAGAATATGGATGAAAGACTATTGGAAGAAATAACAGTTGAAAACTCCCCAAATTTAGCAAAAGACACACCCCTACAGATTCAAGAATCTGAGTGAAGTCCAGAGACAAGAGAAATCCACACTAAGACACATCAGAGTGAAACTTCTGAAACTAAAGATGAAAAATCTTGAAAGCATCTAGGGAGAAACAATCTATAGAGGAGCACCAATTTGAATGTTAGTGGCTTTCTCATCTGAAACCATGGAATCCAGAAGAAGTAGTCTAGCATTTTTCAAGTGCTGGAATAAAAGAACTGTCAACTCAAATTTTTTATCTGGTAAAGCTAACCTTCAGGAATAAAGGGGAGTGAAGACATTCTCATATAAAGGGGAATTAAAACAATTTTTTTCTAGAAGTTCTATCCTTAAAGAATGGTAAAACAAGTTCTTCACAGAGAAAGGAAATAATAAAAGAAAGAATCTTGGAGCATCCAGAACAAAGAAGGAACAATGGAAAGAGCAGAAATATGGAAATATGAGTATATAAAATAGACTATCCTTTTCCTCATGAGATTTCAATAACCTCATCTTGAAGGCACCACCCAGCCCCCCCTTCACTATACTCCAGTCTTATTGGCCTCCTTTCAATTCTTCAGATATGCCATACTCATTCTCACCCTAGGTAGAGCTGTCATACAAGGTATAACCAATATGTGTAATGCTACTTCTCCTCCCCACCACTGCCCCCATCTTTCTGCAAAGCTGGCCCTTTCAACTTGCAACCTAAATATCAACTTTGCATCTCTCCAAATATTTTGTCAATCCACTCTGTTTTTTGTTTGTTTTCCACCTCAAGACACTGCTTGCTTCCTTAGTAATAATGTTCTCATTGGTTATTATACATACATGTGATTATTTGCCTCTTTAATGTTACTTTCCTAACTAAACCACATACTCCATTATTTCTGCTTCATAGGGCTTATATCTGCCTTGTTCATTTCTCTGAGCCCAATGCCCAGATGAAGTATTGGCATGAATTATTCTGTCATTTCTAGTGCTAATCACCTCCCCTCCTGGTTTAATGAAAATTCTGTTCCTCCTCTTGTGTAAATCTCTTTTTCCACCTGCGCTTCACTTCCTTTCTCCTCCAACCCTACGAAACTGCACACAGCTTTTTCTCTTAAAGTCAACCTCTCCCTCTCTACCAGTTCCTTCTTATTAGCTTTTAAACCTCATCATTCAAACCAAACCAAACCCAACAAAATCCAAACTTCAGACTCTTCACACTCATCCAGCTATTGTGGTAACTCTATCTGCCTCCTTCATAGTCACATGCCCCCAAGTAGTTGTCCATGCTTGCTGACTTCCACTTGATCTGCCACCTGCTCTTCAAGTTTTCAGCCCACATCCAGCTACAAAAACAACATGGCCAAACATCACCATTACATCCAAGTCTGTAAATACAAAGCAAAACTCTTAGGCCTCCTCTGCCAAGACCTCTCAGCAACAATGACATGACTGAGCTCTTCCAACTTCTGGAGACCACCATAGGTCACTTTACCTCTCCGGCCACTCCTTTTTATTCTTTACTGGCTCATCTTCCTCAATCTAAGCATTGTTAAAGTTCTCCAAGTCTAGATCCTAAGACCATTGCCAACTCAATGTGCAGTGCTTACATGAGCTTATGCATACCCACAGCTGCAACAACTGCCGGCATGTAAATTCCTCACAAAATTCTATCACTAGCCTTCATTCTTTTTTCCATCTCAGATAATTATGTCCAACATGCTATTAACAACTCTTCTTAAGTAGCTCAAAGCCACCAAAAATTCAACCTATTTACAACCAAATTCATTATCTTTCCTTCTCAAATCTTCTCTTCTTCAGAGATGCCTCTTGTATTGAATGCCTCTACCACTTAATGAGTTATGCAATTTAAAAACACAAGTGTTATTCTTAACCATTCCCTTTCTTTTAGCCAACATTCTCCATATCTAATTTATTTTTGTTTTGTAGTTTAGCTATTTATCTCAAATCTATTACATACATTTACATAAACAATCACCATAATCTAAGTTCATGTCATTATTCACTTGGATTTCTGTAATAGACTCCTAGATGATTTCACTTGTTCACAGTTTCAATGAATCCCAACTGAGTATTCAATTGACTACTAATCAGTGCATGCATGTAGGGAAACCACCCAAAGCCAGGAAAATAACCACCTAAAAATATTACAGGGAAACAATACTTAGAGCTCACACAAGGTCAGACAGTAATAGTGCCTGTTCCCACCAATTGGAGTGGAAAGCCTCACAATTCATGGGACAATGAGTTTTATGTCAGTAGTGGGGCAATATTAGTCCTAGTCTAAGCACTGATCTGGTCCTGCCTTGCAAAACTTAAAAGCATGACCTGTAAGTTACTATTCAAAGTAATTTAACTACATCCCAGAACAAAACTCAAAAATATTTGTGTGAGTGCAAAAATATCCAGTACTTGATGAGATAAAATTCACAATGCCTGGCATCTAATAAAAAATTACCCAGCCTACAAAGAGGCAGAAAACTAACCCATAATAAGGAGAAAAATAAAACATTAACACTACCCAGAATGACATATATGACATAATCAGTAGACAATGGCATTAAAATAGTCATTGTAACTGTATTCTATATGTTTATGATGTTAGAGGAAAGATTGAACATGTTGGTAGAGACATGGAAGATATAGAAAATACCCAAACTGAACTTCTAGAGATTAAAAGTAAAATGTGTGGGATGAAGAATACACTGGATGGGATTAACAGATTAGGCATTGGAAAAGAAAAGATTATTGAAATTGAAGACAGCAATGTAAAACATCCAAAACAAAATACAGAGAGAAAAAAAATATGGAAATACCAAAAAAGAGAGCATCAGTCAGCTGTGGGAAAATTCTGCAGAGAAAAAAAAAAGATATTTTTTCTAATATTTAATAGTATTTCTAATAAAAACACTAATAAAGAAGGAACAGAAAGAAATTATTTAAATATGATGGACTGTTTACCAAAAACCAACACTAGACTTTTACTTTCAACCATGATGAAATAACAGAGACTAGATTTACCCTCCCTCCTTAAACAACTAATGAAACAAAAGTTTTCATATATTTTCATGCATTGGACAATAGTCAATACAGGACAGAAATCAATGGGAGAAGGGAAACAAATGAGATTAGCTTTACAAGTGCTCCAACTTACTGCCTGCAAAGAGTTTCCAAGCTGAACATAGAAAAGGGAAACCAAAAGAGAACCCAACAGTCTCCCTTAGTTAAGGAGACAAAGTTCAGAGTTTCAGAAGGCCAAGATGGCAAAAATATGTGAGGAAAAATACAACAGGAAGAGGAGCTTCACAGAGAGGGGTCCAGATATCTACAGAGGGGCCCCTCAAGTGTTGGCTGAGTATTGCTATTTGTATGTATAATGTGTGAAAAAACTAGCAAGTCTGGGGAAAGAACACCAGAAAGAAGCAGGCAGGATAATCCCAGATGCTCACACAGGGCTAGAAATAGTTAGTGCTCCCACTAGCCAAATGGAGAGACCTCCTAATACATGAGGCATTGGGTACAGTTCTCAAAAGCATTTTTGCCTCAAAGGGGCCAAATCAGCCCTTGATGAAAAGCTGTATAGACCTGTCTGTCAGAGCAAAAGCACACTTCAAAAGAATCAAACTTATTCCAAGAAATTTAATTTCATTATAAACAAGCCCAAAAGTATCAAAAGGAATACACACAAACACACACACACACATATACAAAAATCCAGCAGACAATAAAATAAAATTTACAATGTCTGGCATCCAGTAGAAATGACCAGGTATAAAAATAAGCAGAAAAACATGACCCCATAACCAGAAGAAAAAAATCAATCCATAGAAACAGAGTAAAAATGACACAGGTGTTGGAATTAGCAGACAAGTACATCAAAAGAGTGATTATAAATATACCCATTATGGTCAAGAAGTACAGAAAAGCCTGAGTATGGTAAGGAGAGAAACTGAAGATGTAAAAATCACCCAAACTGAATTTCTCAAAATAAAATTTACAGTATCTGAAATGGAAAATACTGTGACAGTAGTAAAAGCAGATTAGATGCTGCAAAAGAAAAGATTAGTGAACTCGAAGAAATAGCAATATAAACTATTCAAAATCAAAAGAGAGAAAAAGGACTGGGGAAAAAACTAAACAAAGCATTAGTGAGATGTCAGATGTGAGGCAATATCACATGGTCATACATGTAATTGGAATATCAGAAAAGGGGACAGGTGTGCACAGAAAAAAAAAAAACTTGAAAGAATAACAGCCATATTTTTTCTGAATTTAATTTAATTTTTCTGAATTTTATTAACTCATATATCCAAAATTGAAATTATCCCCAAATGGAAGAAACATGAAAGAAAAAACACACCAAGATGAATCACAGTCTAACTTCTGGAAAACTGATTTAAAAAAATAGAAATAAAACATTAGAAGTAGCCAGAGACATGTTACAATAACAGCAAGCTGGCAACCTAGATTTCTATACCCAAGAAAATTATCTTTTAAAATGTAAGCCAGACACAAAAGGACAAATATTGCATGATCTCATTGATATAAATAATTAGAATAAGCAAATTCGTGGAGTCAGAAACTTGACTACAGGATATGTTGGGATGGGACAGGAGTAGGGAATGGAAAGTTAATGCTTAAATTGTACAGAGTTCCTATTTGAGGTGATGAGAAAGTTTTGGTAATGGATGGTGGTAATGGTAGAACAACATTGTTAATGTAATTAACAGCACTCAATTATATATTTAGATGTGGTTCAAAGGGGAAATTTAGGGTTGTTACTAGAATAAAAAATTTTTTAAAACACAAACAATGAACCCTAAGTTAAACCATGCACTATATAGTTAATAGCACAATTATAATATTCTTTCATTTATTGTAACAAAGTTACCACGATAATGCATGGTGTTAATAATGGGAGGAGGAGAAGTGTGGGTACTCTGTATTTTCTGCATGATTATTCTGTAAACCTACAACTTCTCTAATGAAAAAAACAAGGCAAAATACCCTTTTTCAAACAGACAGAAGCAGGAGATTTACTGCCAACAGACCAGAACCATAGAAATGTGGCAATGGGAGAATGATACAAGATAGAAATTTGTATTTAAAAAAGAGCACAAGAAATAGTAAATATGTAAGTAAATATAATTTTTAAAATTTCTCATTTAAAAAGAGAAAAAAATCTAGTTAAAGTATAATGGGCTGAAGCAAAAATAATCATTCATTGTAGAGTTTACAACATGTAGAAGTATAATGTGTGACAACAATAGCGGAAATGCCAGTAGGAAGGAAATAGAAGTGTGCTGTGCAAGGTTCTTGCACTGCAAATAAAGAGGTATGATATTATTTGAAAGTATACTATATAAATTAAAGATGAATATCGTAAACACTAGAGCACTTACCAAAAAAAATTTTAATGAAGAGGTTGCCAATAGAGAGAAAATGGAAAGCAGAAAAAATAAAAGAGGATCTAGCAACAAACGCTATAGATAGAAGACAAATAGCACAATGGTAGATTTAAACCTAACCATATTTATAATTTTAATTATAAATATACTAAACACTCCAGTTATATGATGTTAAAGAAACCCACTTTAATTATAAAGATATAGATTTATTAAAAGGAAAGTGGTGGGAGATGAAAATGTTTGATTAATGGATTTTGGTGACAGTAGTACAATACTTTGAATGTAATTAGTGCCACTGAATTATATATTTGAAATGGGGAAATTTTATTTGTATATTTGTTAATACAATAAAAAGTTAAAGAAAGAAAGAAAGAAAAGAAAGTTGTTGGAACAGTTATACAATGTCAGCACTAACAAAAGAAAACCAGAGTGGCTTTATTAGTATCAAATAAAATAGACTTCAGGACAAAGAACATTATCATGGCTAAAGAGGATTATTTGATAATGATAAAGAGGTCAATTAATCACAAGGACATAATAATCCTAAATGTGTGTATTCCTAAAAGCAAAGCTTCAACACAGATGAAGCAAAACTTGTAGCACTGAAGGAGAAATAAACAAATCCATAATGAAAATTAGAAATTTCAACACACCTCTCTCAACACTTGATAGAACAAGAAGCTGGAAAATAAAAGCTAATGGATATAGAAGGCCTGAACAATATTATGAAACAGTTTCATCCACTCAACATTTATAGTACACTCCATCCAACAAAAGGATACATTCTTTTACGTGCCCAAGGAACATTTACCAAGATAGGCCATATTCTGAGCCATAAAATGAGACTCAGTAAGTATAAAAAGATTCAAGTTGTACAAAACATGTTCTCTGACCATGATGGATTAAATTAGAGATCAATAACAAAAATATATTTGGAAAACCTTGAGAAGCTTGGAAATGAAATCATGCACTTCTATAAAAAATACCAGCATCGTACAAAATCGTGAAATGCTGAAGGCATTTCCATTAAAATCAGGTGTATGACAGGGATGTCTCCTATCACCACTAGTGTTTAATATTATTTTGGAGGGTCTGGCTTATGCAAAAGGCAAGAAAATTATATAATTGATATAAATATTAGAAAAGAAGGACCTTCTTTTCCATTCGTGTTACCATAAATTTTATTTCTTTAAAAAATAAATAAAAATAAGAGTCTCAACTAAGAATGTGTGATTTTAAAAGATATGACTACACTGGGTACATCTTTGGCAACAGCAGTTATGCTAGTACTTTTGCTCTCTTTGCTTAAAATACATTTAAATCAATTTGCTTCAGAAGTTGCCAGCTTAATTGAACTTAGCACATGTTTATTGTATTGTGATGTTTTTTCTCTCCAGATTCCTTTTAACACATTGTTTGATGGCTTCTTGAGTGGTTTGCTTTGATTGTTGTTGGGTTTAGAATGTTACTTAATCTTTCCTGGGAAAGGTATCTTGAACGGCTTTAATTGTTGGATATTTTCAACACACATTTCAATGTGTATAAATCACAAGAAAAGAAAAAAGCGTGTGACTTCCAGACGTTGTTTTTTGAGGTCCAGCAAGTTTGTGGATGAGAAATGCTATATCCTCCTTTTGTGCCTACTCAGCCTGTCATCCATCTTCCATTCCAGGAAAGCATGAACAACATCCATTAACTACATTTTAGCCAAGATTTCACACTCTTGCCTCATCACGGGTTTTAGCAGTAGATGTTGATTCACAAATTAAAGAATTGGCAGGTTTCCTTTCTCTGATTCTTGGTGCTAATAAAGCAAACAGATTTTTTTGGTGTTTTTTTTTCTTCATTTTCTTCATTAACAACAAGATCTTGACCATGTCTTTTAACCAATCTGTGTTCATTTATTCATGTTTCTGAACCCTGGAGAAATAATTGAATTTGTTTTTAGGATTAAATAAGATAAATGTACCTGGACAGGATTTTCTTTTTTAAGTAATGCTGCCATTGTTTGTTAAGCTACCTTTTGTCTATTTTCTTTTTTGCAGTTGAAATAAACTAAAAAAACAAATAAATAAAGAGTAGAGC
>JAQZBX010027862.1:0-28111 GCA_029593785.1 Cabassous unicinctus
AAAAAATACCTTCCAAAGCATTAGAAGTTAAGTTGCTGTTGAGAATAAAATATCATCCTACTTGTTTGTTGCAATAGGTGAAATTATCACCTTTTTCCCCAATTTGTGATAAGTTTTCCTTTCCACATCTTAATACTCAAATGATTCTTGCTTAATGTTTTGTAAGGTATGTTAAAATTTTATCTCCAATTTAGATGTAAGAACTAATTATTTATGCAATTCATTTTGTTTTAATTACTGAGAAAGTATAATGTGCCAGTATGAGTTTAAGGTATTGGGATACAGTGGTTATTCAAACAGAAAAAAAAAAGATTCTGCTTAGATAGACCTTACTATAGACATAAACTAATGATTTAGAATGATATAGACATAAACTAATGATTTAGAAGTCTAATATCATCTGTTATATGTTCTATAGAGACAAAAGTGTGCTATGACAGAAAATAAGTGGACAAATTTTACTGTGTATGTGAACGTTAAAGAAGACCGTTTTAATAGCTCCTATTGATTCTGAGATCCAAATAATTAGAAGTTTTTACCATGAGAAATGTTGTTACAAGTGGAAGGACAAGCAATAAGAAGAGTTTGTCAAGTTCAAGCTTCCTGAAAATCACTGGGTCTGAAGGGTGAACAGGAAAGGGAGAAAATAGGACACAATGAGGCTGAAAAGATGAATAGGGACCAAACCTTGAGGATATTATAGATCTTGATACAGAATTTAGATTTTATTTAACATAAAATTAGACTAGCATTTCTTTAAATTAAGGAAGCTTCCATCCCACAATTTATGTCAAAAATAATATAGAAGAGTTACTTGAGAATTGCTGTATAAACATATGCTATATTGTGCTAGTGGCAGAAAGTTGAGGAATATCTTATTCATTTATATTTCTATCTCAGCACTAAGCACAATAGCCTTGCACAGCAGGTATTCAGCAAAATTTAGATAAAAATTTGAATATAACACTGTTTACTTTTCTAGATGCCAAAGCACATACCATGCAGTGAGTTAGCTTAAACAATGGGAATTAATCGGCTGACAGTTCTGAGACTAGGATAAGTCCAAAATCAAGATGTCACCAAGGTGATGCTTTTTTTTGAAGACTGACATTCTGGGACTGGCTGCTGGATCCTTGGTCTGGGGCTCCATGGGGGTCTGTCACATGGCTCTTCCTGCTTCAGGTTAACTTCAGCTCCTTGCCTCCTCTGATTTTCTATCTGTCCAAATTTCATTGTCCTTATAAAGAACTGCAGTAATAGGATTAAGATCCATTCTTATTGAGGTGACAAATCTTTAACGGAAGTAATCTCATCAAAAGGTCCTACTTACAATGGGTTGACACTCACAGGAATGGACGAAGTTTGAGAACATCTTTTTCTGAGGTACATAAAGTATCAAACCACCACACTATGGACTTGAAAAAGACATGTTCTTTCTACATACAAAATGCATTCATTGCATCACAACATCCCAAAAGCCTTAAGTCATTTCAGTAACAATGCTAAGTACAAAATCTTATCAAATTGATTATGGTATGGTCTGCCCTGGGACACAATTCTCCCTCTATGGACCTGTGAAATCTAGAAAAGACATTATCTGCCTCCAATATATAGTGAAAGGACAGGCATAGGATAGACATTCCTATTCCAATAGGGAGAAATTGGAACAAAACCAGGTGTCATAGTACCCAAACAATTTGGAAAACCAGCAGGGCAAGCCCCATCAAATTTCAAGGTCTGAGAGTCAATGATACATCAATATTTTGTCCTCTGGGCCCGATGGATTGGCAGAACCATACTTTCAAACACTTGTGCAGTGGTCATGCTCTTCCCAAATACTGCAGTAAAGGTGTCACCTTCTCTGAGCATCTGGGTAAGTCAGGCTCTCTGCTAATGCCTGGGCAAAGGCCCTACCCTCTCCAAGCACTGAGTGGCAGCCAGGGTCTCTGTGAACCTTAGGGAACAAACCCCATCATCTCCAAGCATTGAGGCAGTAGCAGACATCTTGAAAAATAAGGCATAGAGACCATCCACCCCCAAGTGCCAGGGCAAATGGGACTGCCCCCTCCAAGCACAAGGGTGAACCTGCCCTTCCAAAGATAGACTCATTCTCTTGGCTTGAGATGGTTTTTTAGGTACAGACTTTCTTTTCCATGGTTCTACTCTTCTGGTAATTCTTCCTTCAGTTTGCTCCTTCTCTATCTCATTTAGTCCAGGCTGGCAATCATTCCACTCATAAAAATTTCACATGCTAAAACTTGGCTTTGCATGTACCTGACAGGGTTCTAAATCATCAGGGAATAGACATTTCCACAGATCTTTTCTGCATAATAGCATTTTCATTCCTGAAATCCACTGGAATGCCTGGCTGGTACCATGTTCAGTTAAACTCTTATGTAGAGTCTCATTCTGTGGGGATTCACTTTCTGGAAGTTCAGGGAGCTCCCGGTTAGAGTCACTTCTGGCCCTAATTGCAGAGCACACTATCGGGATAGGCTCATACCAGAGTGGTTCTGAAGTCAGGAAAAGTGATAGCTTTCCAGATTGGCCAGTGGCTGCAAAGCCGTGGTGTCAGTGCAGCAGCAAGTCCCTCCTTAGCATGCCACATCTTGTACAGTTTTGCCTTGGCATTTAATTCCTCTTTGTTGAACCTAGACTCTGTGACTCTAGCCATTCCAAATATTCTTTAAACTCTTTAATTGCATTTATTTTATCCTTTCAAATTAAACAGAAGATGATGCTATGCCTTCAGCTAAGATATACCAAACTGAACTTAATTTCTGTATTTCAATTTAGCACCAAGATTATAATATCATTTTCAAAAGAATTTCAGTTAACAAAGGTCCTTTTTACAAATATAGTTACTCTTCAGAGGGTAAAGTGGAGATAATGGCCATTTATTCAGTGAACGCTTATTAAGTGTTTATTCTGCAACAAGCTTTGTTGTATGTACTGCTGATGCAGTAGTAAATGAGACAGACATTGCCTTTCCTTTCATGGAATACATTGCAGTATGGAAATAGAAGAGACAACAAATGAATTTATCAGATAAATCAAATGGTAAAAATACCATACAGAAAATGAAACAAGTTGATGTCATAGAGAATAACTCAAGGAGGTAGAGATGGGTTTACAATGAGTGGTAAAATAAGTCCTCTGAAAGAGGGAAGGCAAGGGGTCAGGCATTCAAACTGTAGATTTAGCAGTGATGGCAAGTCAGCGGTGTGAAGATCTAGATGAGCGAGAAGAGCTTGTGTAATGTACCAAAGGTGAGAAAGAGGCCATCATGTCAGGAACATAATTACTGGGGGAGAGTGGGACCATATGTGTTGAATACGAAATTGGGCATCAATTGTGCAGGGTCTTATAGACCATGAAATGATCAATTTGAATTCATGGTAAATTTAGTTGATCACATTGCTTTCCTTCTACCAATTAACTTAACACAGCTGCTGTAAGTGAATGCAGTGACTTTTACATGGGAAAAAATATCATGATTGACAGAAAAGCAGTTTCAAGTCTCTTGGATGTACATCTACCAATTCCAGTACCAACTTTAGTTTCAAAAAGAAGGGACAGATGAGTTATGTGTAGGGAAACCACAACTGAGTCCAATTTTGTCACACTGGGCAGCTTAAACACCAAATTAGGACCTGCAGGCAAGGCATCAAACTAATGAGTTATTTACCGTGACCATAGTGCCTGAGTGTCTCCAGAGCCCTCAGGTGTCCCACTATTTGGGGTAATATCCACTTTGGAAGTCTATGAGATCCTGCTGAGAAGTGCATAATCATAACCTATGGAATGATCTCCTGACTCACTTTGAAGTCTCTTAGCCATATAAACTAATTTGTCTTTCCCTTTCCCCCTTTATGCAAAGGTCTTTTTCGAGTTGCAGTACTAGTTGGTGCTTGGTAGTAATCCCTCATTGCCAGGGAGGCTCATCCTTGAGAGTCATGTCTCATGCTGAGGGGAAGTTGTTGCATTTATATGCTGAGTTCAGCTTAGAAAGAGGCCACATTTGAGCAATGAGGAGGCTCTCAGAAGGTAACACTTAGGCATTCTATAATATTAGGCTAAGAATCTATTTTAAGAATAAAGGTTCACCCGTTCTCTTGAGAAGAAGTTTGTGAGCCAAAGCCCATACAGGTGAAATCTATGATAAGGTAGAAGTGTGTAGTTGTACAATGAAGGAACATGACAGGGATATAGTGATAATACTGGGTTGGAGGGTTCAGGTTTGACAGGGGTGCATGATGGGGAGGGTGGATTGGATGGTCCATGGAACTGGGGGGAAGGTTGTGGGAGGGATCAGATGAACACTTGGGATTGGCGGGTATGTGGTTGAAATCACAATGTTGGGAAGACTAATATGATAATATGACAAGGAAGGATTACTGATTTAGGGCATTGGATGGAGGGCATTTGGGCCAGGGTGCACCTGGGGCAGTTTTCTAGGGAGCATGTGAGTGATCATTATGGCATAGTGAGTTTCATCATGGGTTAGAGACTCATATAATGAGTGGGAAGGTGTTGGATTCCCATCCTAGGGAGGCCTGCTATGTTCTCAAACAGAGGGATGGGTGTATTAGGGTTCTCTATGGAAACAGAACTGTTACCATGGGGATACACAAGTCAAGGTTCTGCAAGCAAGCTGCAAACTAGGGGATCAGACAAAAGTCCAATGAAGATCCCTGATGAGTTTCCTGGAGACATTAGCTGCCCAAAGACAAGCTGGGAAGTTCTCTCTGAATGCTGAAATTACTTCCCCTTTTAAGGCATTCAACTGATTGGATAAAGCGTCACTCATTGCTGACAGCAATCTTCCTAACTGATGTAAATGTAATCAGCTATCTATGCAGTAAACTCACTGATGACTAAAGTCCATAAATGTCCTTGTATTACAATTAGCCCAGTCCTTGCTTGACCAAACAACTGGGCAAAATTTCCTGGCCAAGTTGACACATTATACTAACCATCACAGACAGGAGTCACTTGAGAGCTTTGGTGGTGCCTAATAGGGGAGAACAGAGCAGTGTGTCAAGCCCTCAGTGAAGACGCAAGTAAGTATGAATCTTGTCCTTCAATGAGTGAAGCATGTTGGTCACCATGGGCCTGAAGGGGAAGGGGAGGATGGAATAAAATAGATGGAACAGGGGGCATTTTGGGGGTGATGGAAGTGTTCTGCATGATCTTGCAAAGATGGATACAGGCCACATTAAATGTTATCAGATCTTATAAAAGTATATGGTCCAAAATGTAAACCATAATGTGAACCATTGACAATAGTTAATAGCTATGTTTCAATATTTGTGCATGAACTGTAACAAATGTACCACCCATATATAAAATATTATTGAGGTGAGAAGGGGAAAAAGTGGAAGATGTTGGGTATATGGGAATACCTTGTATTCTGTTTGTGACTCTGTCGTCACCTAAAACATTTTTGAGGAAAAAATGAAAAGAAATAAAAAGAAAGAAACTAGGGGAATAAATGGAAGAAAATGTCACTATACAACCAGGACAACAGTTTTACAGTGATAAAAGGCAAAACGAAAATAAAATTTTTTTTTCTTCAAATATTTTTTCATTTTTTTAATAATCCAATTTTTAAAAATATTCTATTTTTACTTTTTATTATTTTTTTCTGTATTTTATTTCTTATGTATAAAACTATCATTACTATTACTTTTCTTATTAATTGCATGTGGCTATTTTGTTGCCTTCATTTTTGAAGAAGTTTTGGATCACAGAAGGGTTACAACTGTGGCAGGGGTGGATCACTGGTGTGGGATGTCAGTGAGGGAGCATAAATGGGAGGAGGTTCACCTGGGTATACATATAAATCTTATAAATATGTTCAAATGTTCATGGGGCATTGTCATTGTAGGTGGAGATTCACAAAATAACCAAAAGAATATCAAATTCATATCCTGGAGAGCTCTGCCTCCATCTGTAATGGAGCAACAAGAATGCCCCAAGTGAAGGAACATTGAATTGTGAAGGATGATGGTCCATTGAAGGACCCTTGATGTTGATGACTATGCTTGTGAGCCTTTACTCTTGAAATTGAAACTTGGTCTGTTGAGTAGAGTGCTTGGGAGTTACCTACTGGGAGCCTCTTTGTTGCTCAGATTTGGCCTCTTTCTGGGCCAAACTCAGGATATAGAAGTGGTGGATTCCGCCTCCCCCCAACCCCTGGCATGGGAAATGACTCTTGAGGATGGGCCTCCCTGGTACCGAGGGATTGCTACCAAGTACCAACAAGCAATGCATCTGGAAAAAACAACAACAACAACAAAACACCTTGACTGAGAGGGAGAAAAGCAAAAGACAAATGAGTCTGTATGGCTAAGAGACTTTGAAGTGAGTAGGGGGCCTTTCCAGAGGTGGCATTTGTGCACTTCTCAGCAGTATCTCATTGACAGCCAGGGTAGATAGGACTACAAATAGTGACATTCCTAAGGGATATGGAGATATTCATACACTGTGGACAGGGCAGACCGATCAGGAATTTGGCTCCTTCCCAGTGGGCCCTAATTTGGTATTTAGCCTCCCCAGTGTGACTGAGTTGTACTCAGCAGTTGTTTCTTATGCATGCTTCTGAACTTCTATTTGAACCTATGATTAGAACTAGAGTTTGTGTGCATACATCCAAGAGACTTGATTCATTGGGTTTTCCATGTGCCAGCTGGGCCCTGGATCTCAACAGAGTTGCAAAGCCTACTCTCCAGTTCAATAGACTCACCCAGGATGGCTAATGCAGAGGAGATGGTGGACAAACCACATGCCAGGGAGCTGAGGGTACTTGCAGCTGCGGGCTGGAGGGTCCCATCCATTGGATGTGTGGGATTGAAACTCACCACAGTTGATGGAAGGGTGAGCATCACCATCCCACAGTCTTCAGGATTGGGAAACAAACTACAGTCTAAAATAAACTTACTAGTATTCCACTACAGACTTATTATGATTTTAGCAATGGAATAAATAGCATTGGTCTAGAGGTAGTGACTCATGGATGTTCTGAGGTTATGGAGAGGAAAATACAAGTGTAATGGAGGGGTAATTTTGGGACTTAGGAATCATCCTGAATGACATTTCAATGATACATACAGGCCATTATATATTAGGCCAAAACCTACAGAGGTACATGGGAGAGAGTGTAGACTACAATGTAAACTATAATACATGCTTGGTGGCAATGCTCAAAAATGTGTTTGTTAATTGCAACGAATGTGCCACACTGATGAAATATGTTGCTAATGTGGGAGGGTGTGGGAGGTGTGTGGAGTGGGGCATATGGGATTCTCTATATATTCCCTGTAGCATTTATGTAATCAAAGTATCTTTTAAAAAATAAAAAAGAGAAAAAAAAATAGTAAAGCTTCGTAAACAGAGTCATCAATATCAAAGGCCAGTCAATGGACCATCCTCCTTCACTAGCCATTGTCTCTGTACTGGAGGGATTCTTGCTGTTTCATTAAAGAATGTGGCAGAGCTCCCCAGGGTGGGAATTCAATATTCTTTCAGTTATTGTGTGAATCTCCACCCACTGTGAAAATGCCCCATGAATATTTGAATGGAGTTGCAATACAGTTCATTGAACTCACCCAGGACAACTGACAAGGAGGTAATGATGGACAACCACCAGATCAAGGATCCAAGAGAATCTACAACTGCAAGGTAAGAGTGTTCCAACAACTGGCCATATAGGATTGAAGTCCCCTCTCAATTAGAGGTAGAGAGGCATCGCTATCCCAGAATCCTCAGGATTCAGGAATGAACTATGGACTAGAATGGACTTACTGGTATTCTACTACAGACTTATTGTGATTCTAGCAATGGAAAAATTTATATCATTTATAAGGAGGTAGTGAATACTGATGGTTCTGAGGTCAGGAAGAGGGAAAACAGGGGTAATATGGGGGCCTTTGTGGGACTTGGGAATTGTCCTGAATGACATTGCACCAACAGACACAGGCCATTATATATCTTGCCATAACTTACAGAATTGTGTGGGAGAGTGTAAACTACAATGTAAATTATATTTCATGCTTAGTGGCAATGCTCTATAATGTGTTTATCAATTTCAATGAATGTATCACACTAATGAAGGATGTTGTTAATGTGGGTAAATGTAGGCGGTGTGGGGAGCAGGGCATATTGGAATCCCCTATATTTTTTATTTAACATTTATGTAATCTAAATATCTTTCTAAAAATAAATTTTAAAAAATAAATAAAATATAATTGTCAAATTTCGAAAAAAAATAATAAAAAAATAAAAGTAAGACATGAAGAAACAAAGTAGAGCTCAATGTTATGACCTTCACCCAAGAGACTGCTAAAGAGAGAAGCTGCCAGAATGGAAACATGACATATGTTAGGTGAAGAAGATTGCTTCATTCCATTAGTTTTATTTATAGTCATCCTGATTTTATGTACACTGAATTATTAACAATTATGGCAATATTGTTGATGATCTTCAAGTCAGACTAGATGAGAGCATATAATGATACTTATCCAGGTCAAATAAAATCCCGTCTCACTACAAAAGCCAGTCCTTTAATAGTTTTGCTCATGTTCTTTTAACTGTCTCTCATCCCAGGACATGGTTAGACAAAAACTATAAACCCTTGCTCTTGGGTTGTGACACCCAGTAGAAAGTGGCCTCCTGCCATCCTGAGTCCCTCTCTATCAGATCACTTGCTTCACTTTTTTTTTTTTAGCACTTTTACACTGAATTTATGTTTTTTTTTAATAACTTTATTTTTTAATACCTATCTCTCTCAACTACAAAGTATTCAAATATATAGGCTCTGGAGGCAAGCCACATGGATTCAAAAACTATACCATGCATTCATGACAGTTTGTGACTTTGGGTAAGTTCTTTAAATTATCTAAATTTCATTTAATTCTTTGGGAAAGGAGGAATAACAGTTACATACATCATAAGACTCTTTTGAGAATTAAGCAAGACAATGACTTCATAGCATAGGGCCTGCACATAGCAATATGTAATTTTCTTATAGTCTCTTAATATAGAATTGAAGTAATAAATACAAATATAAGTAAATATAAATCATACACTTTTTTTTTTAAATCAGGTAGAAATATGATACTGATGAAGACATGAGGAAGGCAGTAAAACTGACATTTATAAGCATCTACTAAGTTACAGGCACTCCCATGGATGCTTTGCTCTCATAACCTCATCTAATGCTTAAAATACCTGAAGAAATAGGTACTTCATTTCACCGCACATATGAACTAAAATTAAAATAAAACTCTGATTGATTATGAAATGTATGTTTGTTATATCAACTAGTGAGATGGAATTCAATCACAAGTGTGTTGACCTCAGAACCTTGAATCCTTCCACATCATCTGAAACTTGGCTGCCTACCGGACTTCCAAAGTCTGAATAATGTCTCAAAAAATCAATAAAGCCAATGCCTGAATTCAAAGAAAAAGTGATGTAACAGAGCTGGTTATGAAAGAAGGTACCTAAGGTATCTGAACCAGGACAAGATCCACAGAGGTCCTGACCCAGGCAGAATGAAGGCTCTACTAGTTCTAGAAGTAAAATAAGCCCAAATCTGCCCAATGTTTATTCCTTAAAAACAAATTTTAAAAACCACAAAACTTATAAAATGTCTACTATGATTCAGGCATTATTATAAGCACTTAAAATTTATTGACTCATATTATAAACGCATTAATTTCATGAGGTTGGTATTATTATTACCATCTCACAGATAAAGAAATAAACTTTCCGAAGTCACATTCCAATCCAGGAAATCAGACTCCAGAGTCTGCTCATAAACACTGTATCACACTACCTCCTCTGAACAAATGTCATTTTAAGTCTGTTCATAATCTGTTCACCTGCTGTGTTTACCTCAGATTCCTAGAAAATGACACACTGAGACTTGAAACAGGGCTTGGCAGGAGTAAATAAGACTCAAAAATGGATCATCTCCAAGGCCTTGGAAGGACCAGAGCCCAGGAAGTTTGAAAAACCAAGAGAGATGGAAGAAAAGCTAATGATTTTGGGGTCCATTTAAGCCCACAAATACTCCTATAATACCAGTCAGCTCTCAGAGTATTCTTTTTCATAGCATGGACAGAAAAATTACATGATATCCCTTCTAACTTTAAAAATAAATAGATTAACACTCAGGGCCAGTTGAATAGTTCTATTATTCTTTCTGGGGATCAAGTAATAAAGAATGGTTATCATAGCTAATATTTATTTGGCATGTACAATTTCAAAGAACTTTACAGGATAATTCTTTGATCCTGATAATATCTCAATCTTATCCCTTTAACTAAAACCTAAATATGTTGTGTTTTGCCAAAGTTCACACTCTAAACATTAAAACTAAGAACTGAACTTAGAATATTCTTACTCAGACCCTATGCTAGTCCCAATAACTTATTTCTCCAAATGCACATACAAGGTATGATACATAAACTCTCCTTCACAGAGTCTCTTGGTTTGCCTGAGCTGCTATGATAAACACCAAACAATAGGTTGGTTTAAACAACAGGTATTAATTGATTCTTGACTTCTAAAGTCAGAAATCTGATACAAGATAAAACAATTGCTTTCTTCTGGATGATTACATCTTTCTGGTGCTGGCTAAAGGTAACCTTAGAATTTCATGGATTTCCCATCACATGACTATTTCCTCTCCTATGTTCTGCCCTTCATTGCTTTTTTTCTCTTGACTTCTGACTTTGGACTCTTTATAAGACCTCTAGTAATATGGATTAAGACCTACCTCATTCAGTTAGGCCATACATTAACTAAATTGACATCTTCAAAAACTTCTATTTGCAATGGGTTCACAAAAACAAGAATGCAGATTAAGATTTAGAATATATATAAATTGGTTGAGTAAATCAATCTACCAAAAAAAAGTCAAATGGTAAAACAAAGCTCTTATTGTGAAAGACTGGATAGAATTAACAAGAACAATGAGTTTTAGTCCAAATAATGCAACAAGAATAACTGTTAAGGCTTTCTTTGGGAGAAAAAAAAAGAAAAAGAGAGAATTAGATCAGATTATGATTTAAGATTAGAAACTATAGAAAGAGAAGACTATAAAAGCTGAAAGTATTCCTATTTATAAGAATATTTTAAATATTTGCAATTGCAAAGATAGTAATTGTGTATTATGTGATTTATGAACATATGAGAGTTTCATGGGCCTCAAAGTCTCTTCTATAATGGATAATTCTCAAAAAACACATTAATAAGGCAATTTCCTAACAGGCTGAAGCTGTGGACACAATCTATAGCACTATTATTCAAAATGTGTATAAATTTTACCGGCTTCAGAAACAACTGGCTTATTTTCTTAAAATGCAGTAACAGCAATCCAAAAACACTAGCACTACTTACAGCCACTAGAACTATGTCCTGGGTATCTGTATTTTAAAATGCACTCTAACTTATTCTGACAGTATATTAGGATTGGCAATGAAATGGGCAATAAATAAATTTAAAGGAGATATCTTTATAATTATAAATAATTACCTGATTGATCTTTTTTTCAAGCACCTGTAGCCAATATCAAACTACATTTCACAAATAGTGTCACTTGCTTTTGAACACCTAGAAATCATCTTATTTTCTCCTTTACATTTAAAGGATGAAATCACTTTTTATATTGTCTTGAATATATCTCAACTGAAATCATCTTTTGTTCCCAGAGCATCATCATAGCATTTTTCACCTCTGCATTCCTGAGAGTGTAGATTCAACATGAGAGTTACCATGGTATAAAACACAGCCACAGCTTTGTCAGTGGAGAAGGTGGTCACTGGGCGAAGATACACAAATATCCAGGGCACAAAGAATAGATGACCACAGTTATATGAAAGATACAGGTGGACAGGGCTTTGTGTCTCCCCTCCAAGCTGAGAGATTTCAAAGTGTACCAGATGGCCATATAAGAAACCATCAAAAGGAGGAAGTTTAAGAGAAATATGAACCCACTGTTGGCAGCAACAAAGAGACCAAGGGTATGATTATCCATGCAGATGAGTTTTAACAAAGGGTTCAAGTCTCACATGAAGTGGCCTATGATATTTGGGCTACAAAAGGGCAGCCAAACTGTGAATAGGATCTGAATGGTAGCATGGACAAAACCTTCAGCCCAAGCCATTCCCTTGAGGAAGCCACATACTTTTTGGCTCATTATGGTTGTGTAATGCAAGGGTTTGAAAATGGCCACAAAGCAGTCAAAGGCCATCACTTTGAGCAGGATGATCTCAGTTGCACCAAAAAGATGTTTGGCAAAGACTTGAGTCATTCATCCCCTAAAAGAGATGGTTTTCCTCACAGCCAGAGTGTCAGCTAGCATCTTAGGGATCATAGAGGAAGAAGAGCAGCCATCTATAAGGGATAAATAAGACAAGAAGAAATACATGGGGGATCCCAGGATGCTCTGGTGCTGATGGTGATCATGATGAGAAGGTTGCCTGCAAAGGTGACCAAGTAAACAATTAAAAACACAGCAAATGAAAATTTCTGAAGCTCCACATTCTGGGTCAGACCCAGGAAGATGAATTCTGTGACATTATTCATCCTCTCTATTATATTCAACTCTGGTGACAGGTGATTTACCTGAAAAAAAATAATTCAGCTCATCCTCAGTAGCCACACTTTCACTTATGAATACCCGTGGAGTGCCTAATTTTTCCTAGTTTTACCTAGTGCAAAAAGAAATGCAAAATTATATCAACTCTCTCTTTTTTATATTCAACAGGTGACACTAGAGGTGGTGTTTATTTTGTTCTTTATAATTTCCTTGTTTTCTTTTAATTTTCTAAAATAAAATTATGTGATTTGTAATTTAGGAAAATAATGTTTTGCATCAGGCTTCAAGAACCAATCCATTAGATGATCATATAATCAGCTCAGTCACAGATAACCAATGTGACATGTATTTAGCCACTAAGTGGCTGGACATACTTACTAGACAACAAGTAAAATCATTTTACTAATATAATACAAAAACATTTAAAATTATATAGATTTTTCAGGTTCTATACTCCATAAGCCATCCATTTTCCTGTTTTGTATTTCTAGAAAATATCTCCACTTTTTCAAGACTGAAAGGTGGTGCTGCTACATCCTCCTTATCTAAGAGATTATATTGAATGTCCATTACTGCAATTGCCACTTTGTCTCACATTCATCTCTGTGTGCACAATGCTATGGGTCACTGAAAGCAAATACCCTGACTTTTTACTCTTTTTGGCCTTAGTCATTCCTGTATCCACAGTTCTGGCTAAAATATAAACACTCATAAATCATTTGCTCAGAGAAAGTGAAGGAAAAAGGCAAAATAGAAAGAAATTGGGAGGGAAAGAGAAAAATACAAATATTTGAGAAAGCAGAGAAAGGGAATGGGGCATTAAATTCAAAGACAATTTGGAATCCTAGAGTAATCATCATTAATCACTATGAAACATTAATTAATTTTATCTGTCACTGTTCAATTTCTTCATCTGTTAAACAATGAATAATTATATATAGGATTGTGGTGAGGATTAAAATTCTTGCAAATATTCTATTATTCATATGGTCTGACTTTGCTCATGGAAATACCACCAAAAAAATTGTGACCTTTTTACATACCAGTGTACATCTATTTGCCAAGAATTTCTTACTGAGCTTGAGCTTGCTTCCATAATAAACTACCCCAGAAAGTATATGTATTCAGCTTTGGTGTTTAAAAGGAATTTGAGTATTTGAGAGGAGGTAAAATCAAAGACCCATCCATTTCTATTTCTATTGGACCCATGGAAATCTTGGAGGTGTTTAAATTATTAGATGAAATTTTATTGGTCTTAATTTGGGCCCTAACTATAGGGTAGTCATTTTTAATGCTGGAAAAAATAGATCCAATTACCAAGACATCAGCAGTAGATTTGAGATCCCTTGAATGAAAAATCTCATGATGTCAATCCTTCTGGCCTTTCCACATGAACAGTGCTCTGCCCAAACACAAATATTTTGGTCCTTCCTTCTCCTACCATTTCACTGGATATCCATGTCTGGCCCCAGGTGTGGCAGGGAGATGCAGTGCGTTTGTGATTTGTTCTGCTCCAAACACTACACTGTCTTTCCTTCTCGAGTCATTCAGTCCCCATGCCATAGATAGACACTTTTATTTAAGTAGGTGAAATCATCCCTGGGCTAGTTCCTCAAGGGAAAAATAATTAATATTAGGAGTCTGTCAAAATGGCAAACAAATGTATTTTCTTTTTTCCTACTCTCCTGCTGAGTCAGAATATAGATTCTTTATTTCTATTTTTTCAAAATATTCATTGAACCCTAAAATTGACCAATCACAGTTTTGTACAATATTAATGATGACAGTAAGAGCTACTGAGCAACACATCTATATTAAACATAATTTATGTGACACCCTTTGTGGTGGGTACTATTAATATTCCCAGGTTTCGGATGAAGAAACAGAATCACTATGAATTTAAGTAATTTACCCAAGAAAAAAACAAAGCTGGTGGCTGAACTAAGAAATATGTATGTCTGCCTCCATAACTCAAAGAATAGCTCTGCCCTCATGATGCAAGAACTCAACACAAAAGCAACAAATAGATAAGCACTCTGTCTCCCTGGAGCTGCTTGCCCTTTGGAACACATGTTTTGAAATCTGTAGATGCTCTGCTATGGAACCCTTTATTTTTATTTATTTATTTTTCTGGTTTAGGCATTGCTCCAGGTAGTGTTGGTGCTTCACAGCTGATGTTGGTGGAAGGATTTCAGGGTAGTTTCTGATTTTTTTGGATTATTGAAAGGTTTCTATGGAGACTTGTTCACATCAGCAGGTATTTATGTGCCATACTACTCTTTGTATATATATCTAGGAGTCAAACCTATGAATCATAGGTATGTAAATGTTCAAGAGTACTAGAAAATGCAAAATTGTTTCCTGTGGTAGTTTTGAGAATACATACTCCCAGAAGTAATGTATGAAACCCCACTGGTTCATACCCTCTACATCACATAGTATTCTCGCACTTTTTTTTATTTTTGTAAATTATATGTCATCTCATTGTTGGTTTCATTTGCATTTCCCTGATTTTTTTATGATTTGAATATAACTCCACACATTTATTCATTACATCTATTTCTTTTCTCTGAAATGCTTGCTCATGTGTTATAACCATTTTAATATTGGATTATTTGTCTTTTTTGTTTTTGATGTGTAGGTGTTCATTATATATCATTAAAAAAATTTCATCATAATCTTATATATATGATCTAATTATAGCTTCTCTTAATAATTATTTTAAAGTGCTTTCATCACCATAAGTTCTAATATAAATGTTGATGTGTATATTTAATTTTTTAATGATGAAAGATTTTTATGTTACTTTTAAGAAAATTATATGTACCCTAAGGTCACAAAGATACTCATATATGTTTCCTTCTAAAATATTTTACATTTGGCTTTTAATATGTATATTCTTTACCAAACTAAGATTGGTTTTGAACTCTGCTCACACCAAGTTTGCAAAGATAAGCTCCAGTTTTCTCCAAGATGATCTATACTTTTCACTTTAAATTTTAGGTTTATGATTTAATTCAATATTTTTTGGGATGATAATAATCAGTTGAGGCTCATTTTTATCCATATGGATATCCAGTTATTAATGTGTCTTTTGCTGAAATACTTTTCATTTTTTATCATTGCTTTGGCAACATTTTGTGAAAATCAATTGATATATATGCAGGTGAATTTCTGGACTTTCTCTTCTGTTGCATTGAGCTGCATGCTTACCTTTATGTCAATACCATACTGTCTTGATTATCATATCTTTGTATTTACTTTTGCAATTTAACAGTGTAGATTTTCAAAGTAGCATTCTTTCACATGATATGTTAGATTTATTCCAATATATTTTGTTTCTTATCTAATTGGAAATAATGTTTTCAAATTTCATATTCCAAAGTTTTTATTATTAATGTAGAAAACATAATTTTTTATACATTGCTCTTTTTACCGGCATTATAGTTAAATTGACTAATTAATTCTACTAGTTTATTTTCTAACTACACAATCATATAAATTGCAGATAAAAAAAACTTTAATTCTTCCTATCCCAACTTAATGTACTTTTTCTTTCATTTTAAAGCCTGATTAGTACATCTAGTATTTTACTGAATAAAACAGAAAAGTAGAAATCATTGCCTTTTTGCTGAACTTAGGAGGAAAGAGGTACAATATTTTACCATTAATTCAATGTAAGCTTTTTGTTAATGCACATTATCACATCAAGATGTGTACTTTTATTCCTAATTTGCTGCCAGTTTTTATCATAACCAGTATGATGTTTGCCAAAACTTTCTACATACACAGAGATGACCATATATTTTTTCTTTACTTGTTTATTAGTGAATTATATTGACTGATTTTCTTTTAAACAAATCTTACATTTCCTAAATAAATCCCAATAGGTCATGATATATTATATTTTAATAATATTACTACGTTTATGATGACAACAAAAATGGCAGTATAAGAAACTTCAAATACCATCCCTTCACTAAAGCAATGATTAATCTGGAATGAAATTTTCACTAACAAGTTTTTTGGAACTCTGTAACCTTGACTAAGGACCTATAGGAAAATGTAAGTAGAAAGATGGAGGTATAAAACACTCTAGGGTGCTGTTCCCCCAGAAAACATTTGACCAACTAGCATAGACTAGCAGAGCCATAGTCTTCAAAATTCTGGAAAATGGTTAAAGGGTTGCAGTAACAGAAAGAGTGCTAAGTCAAGAAAGCACAGTTTTATAAACAGTTGCGGAAGCCCATGGTGCCCTTGCTTGCATTTCCCCCAAAACCTTTGTGGTGTGCAGCCAGCCTATACTCCCATTGTGTTTCTCTTATCTTATACTAAAGGGAGCAGAGTAGCTCCAGTGTGCATACTGGGGTGGCTGTATATGACTTCCAATCTATGGAGTGACAGACTGAAAGACTGAATTTTTGTCTCAAGCTTCTAGGACTTGCCTGCAGGTAAGTTAAAATAGGGTAAGAAACAATAATTCCAAGCATCCTGGGCAAAGGTTTATCTGCTTTTTGTCATACAAAAGAGTACCCTGGAGAGCTATAAAATTTATTTTAGAGGGAGTAAAGGGGGTATCCATATTTTTGTAAAGGGGGAATTCCTAAGGCTATTAAAACAAGACTAAAAGAAGAAGCAGCTCAGAAAAGATGGAGAGGACCAGGCACTTCACACTCACCTCAAGATTATTCTTTTGATAAGAGGGCTAAACTCTAAAAAAGAGCATCAGTCAACACAGAGCCAATTTGCAAAGACTGTGAAAGGTGGTCTTTGCATCTGTTTTTGTTAGGTCCTAGAACATAAGTTCATATCACTAGCTAGAAAAACACTTGAGAACAGGTGGTTCAAGCACTAAATCATAGATTAATATTTAAATTATTAAAAAGTACAGTATGTAACAAAAGATTACAAGAAAAGGAATGGAAAGACACAGGATATGATTGCCAATGCAAAGGAACAAGAAAAAAAGATCAAGAAACCATTAACAAGAAGATAAGACTTTGGAAACATAAAAACAAAACTTTTTTTTTTTTAAAGATCAGTATGCTTATGGAGATCAAAGAAAATACAGAGAAAGAACTAAAGAATATCAGTAATAAAGGAATTAACAAAATATTAATCTCAATAAATGGAAGGATATTTTAAAAATGAACCAAACAGAAATAATGTGCTTGAAGACCACAATAACTGAAAGAAAAGATTCTCTTGAAAGTTTCAACAGCATATTGGAGGAGGAAGAAGAAACAATCTGTGAACTTGAAGACTAGACACCTGAAATGATTCAGGATGAGGAGAAGAAAAGAAAAAGAATGAAAAATAAAAATGAACAGAGCCTAAGAAAATTGTGTGACATCATCAAGCTAACCAATATATGCCTTATGGGAGTTTCAAAAGAAGAAAGAGACATAATGAATATTCAAATAAATATTGGCAGAATACTTCCCAAACACAAAATACATGAATATGCATGTTCAGAAGCAAAGAAGACTCTCAACAGGAAAAATTTGAAGAGAACCATGGTCAGAAACAAAGAAATCAAATTATCAAATGCCAAGGATGAGGACAGAGTTCTGAACCTGGGAAGAGAAAAGCAACATGCATGTACAAGAGAGCCCAAATAAGAGTAATTGCCGATTTCTCATCATTAAACATGGAGGCAGGAAGACAGTTGGAGAAAATATTTAAAGTGCTAAAAGAAACCAATTGCCAACCAAGAATTTTATGTCAGGTGAGACTGACTTTAAGAAGTGTAGGAGACAGTAAGACATACACAAATAAACAAAACTGGAAGATCATCATCACTAGACATGCCTACAAGTAATGCTAAACAGAGTTCTTCAGTCAGAAAGGAAAGGAAAATAGTGGATTGAAGCAGCATAAAGAAATAAAGACTTCCAGTGAAGGAAACCATATGGGTAATTGCAAATATCAGTACTATTGTAACATGTTTATTGGTATGTAACACCACATCTGACTCCTTAAAAATTCTGAAATGCAAGTGCATAAAATGTAATGATTAATGTATGATTTGGATATACAATGTATAAAGATGGAATTTGTAATGACTTCATAAAAAACAGGTGAAGAGAGAGAGATATATGAACACTTTATGTTTATAGTATTGAAGCTAAGTTGGTATCAAATCAAACATGATGTTTGCATAACATTGTGATTGTACTTAATGCCATTGAATTGTACACTTGAAAATGGTTAAATTATAAAACTGTATGTTATGAATATTTTACCACAATGCAAAAATGTTCAAAAGCAATTAATTGGCTATTGTCTATTATTGGGAAACATTATGTGGAGGTTTTAATTCAATTTTGACACTCATTTATCCATCATTATCAGCATTATCAAATATTTCATTGAAATCAGTCAAATTAATACTACCAGGTGCAGAAGTATTACACCAAATGGCAATTAAATTATTCCTTACGCTACTATCATTACAAAATAAGTCATTTAGAATTACAATAGTAAATTCTTGTCTTTCCCAACAAAATTATCCCCTTCCAATCTACCAAATGATGTCATGGAATAGGGTGTGAATCAAGGATCAAGTGTCAGTTAATTATGGATTCTGAATTCCTCATAGTCCAAGATAAATGCCCTGTTTCATACTACAAGACTGTAGTAATGAGGGATCCCAATTAGACATATGTCTAAGTAATGTCCATCATCTCTCAACTGGTAAAATCTTATGAAGTTTAATAGATTTCCAGTTCCAACTGTGCTATTGGGTACTTCAGAATTTAGTTTATGTGGAAAACCTTGGAAGTTAATGAGCACCTAAGCAAATATATCATTTCTTCACATATTCTCCTAGACTATGGGGAACAAATGTTCTCCATAAATTCATTCCTATTCTTCTGCTGCCAAGATCCCAAGCTGTTGCCTTTGAGATTACTATGCATTCATTAGGAAGAGCATAGTTTACATCCCCTCTTTTGTAAACATGGTTTTATCAATTATTGTATCCTAGTATGCTGTATATCTATCTGCTATTATTATATCAATTTTTCTACAACTCACCAACTTGCTTATCATCCTTTCACTTCCTATCTGAAAAACATCCCTTCAAAGAGGCCATTAAGTGCCAAAAATTCCACTTCCCCACTATGATTCTCTTCAGTAAAGGCAATTTCTGCTTTGACTCCTAGACCTCTGCCAAATTCTCCAGGGTTATTTAGAAATTTAGGCCAATGATTGTTTATCCACCAACTGTACTGCTGCCAAATATTGTTGATTGAGAAAATTCAAGTATATGTTTTGGATCTGAAAATAAGTTCCTCAGGATAATGTCAAATGGATATTAGCAACCTTCCAAATTAATTTAGTTTCAGTTTGACAAAAAGCTTACCATGGGCACATGCAGCACATATTGGAGCCAAGATTAGCCCACACAGTCCCTCCTAAAATTATATTGATTTCTCTTTCTATGTATTCTTTACTTTGATTATTGTTCTCAATATGCAAAATTAAGAACAAATAACTATTAGGTCACAAATTCTAAGACAAGGCAGGTATGCAACAGGAAGGCATGCATATCGGTCCATTTCTCAACAGGCCAAACTTCATTTATAATTGCACATTGACCTGTGGCTCTGTTTTTGAACACAGTCCGTTTTGTGCATCCAGATGGCAAAAGTTCTCCCCTATTCTCTCCCAAAACAGGTCTCTCATAATACATATAAACTATACAATGAGAACCAAAAGAAAAGCCAACATTTTAATTTTTCCAACTTTTGCCCTACAAGTTGTTGTTTATATCCCTGAGACACATCCCTTAGATGAGTCTAGGTAGAATGCTTCTTAATTCTACAGGGACCCATATTGGTTCATCAGCTCCCAGAAAAGGGGTAAGTTTCTGCAAACAAATACCTTCACCCTTATTGGCTACCTGTAAATATAGCTGAATAATACCAAAGTAATGTTTGGTTTTCTGTTTTTTGCAATATTCATTTATTGCTCCCTTTTTATTTGCAATTATTTCTCCTTCTTGAAATTTGAATTAAATTTCAACCAGATCCTTTACCAGATATAACACAGGGTTCTGTTATCTCCCATTCATGAAAGGGCCATTTTTCAGAGCACTTTGACAGTCCATAGCGTACTAACATTCCATTGTTTACTGCCTAATAATCAGTAAAATCTATACCATATTACTATTGTTATCATCCTGTTCCTATGATGCCACAAGAAGCACCATTCATAATTCTGCCCATTGAGTGGATTTACCTTTTCCTTCTTAAATGAACTGATCTCTCTGCTACTGTTTTTCAGATTGAGTGCTGCCCAATCTTTTTTTTTTCTTTTTTTTCTTTTTTCTTTTTTTGCTCTTATGTGGCACCAAGGACCAAACCCAGGACTTCCCATGTGGGAATCAGGTCTTCAACTGCTTGAGCCACATCCGCTCCCTGCTACCTACTCTTGAGCTACTATCTGTAAACCATGCTAACTGTTAGGAAGCCTTCAATAAGTGATCATGCAGAGATGCTCATTTTGCTATGGAGGTAGATTACTCTTCAGGTTGATAAAATTTAGGGCAAAATGGTACAAAAGCAACCTGTGTATACAATGAGCTCCCCTTTCACATGTTGTTTAACTTACATTTTAGGTAATAAGGGAATTTTATTCATTTTTTAAATCTGTTGGACTCATTATCTAATAAAATCCAGGATATACAGGTATTTTCTTCTCAAGATAATGTTATATCCTTTAGAAATTAAAGAAGTTTCCACTAGTCCAATAAAAAGGTAACAACTACCTTTCAAATAGTATGTATTTTTGATGAGTAAGATAACTTTCCAGTCCAAAAAGAGATCTGTGAGCAACTCACAGTATTTTCCACAACTTAGGTTCCTCTTTTGATTATGCTCATTCTCTCATATGTCTTCAACCTCTTTCTATCTCTATTTCTCTGTCTCTTCTGTCTCCTTTTCCCTCTCTACTAGCATCTTCTCACTTCTATTTAAACATGATCAATTTCTTCAATACAAAAAAAAAACACAAAACATCCTACACCTGTGTTCTCCTTTAGTGACTAACGAAACATTTAACAACTATTTTGTTGAACAGAAAAGTTGAGGACCTTGCCCAAGATCACACAGATTATACAGGATTGAATAAATTATTATCAAAATGTAGTAGTAGTGATTACATCAGACATGTAAACATTTCTCTTAATTTAATTCAGAATACATTTTCCAACTCTTTGCTATATGTAATAAAGCATTTGTATGTGTCACATGCCAACTTTTGGTATTCTGTTCAATCATATTATTTTATTTAAGGCTTCTTTATAAGCTTATGTAAGCTAAGTGACATACATCAAATCATAGAGTAAGTAATTGAATTACTAACCATTACCAAGTTCATGAATTTAGTGTATAATTTCTCTAGGATCCTACCACATCCCATCCAGGTAGGCTGTCCCTTATTTTTACTTTGAACTTCTGCTTTTTCTGCATCAGGAAATTCTCAGAATCAAACTTTTCTACATTATGCTTAGACAGGTCATCTGAATAGGGCACAAAACTAAGAAAGGAAGATAAGATATGTTGTCTTTTCTCCAGCCTCACTTTCCTAGTCAGCAGCAACACACAGGATCTTTCTTAGGAGGATGTGTTTCTTGCCACTCTTCATTGAGCCAAAGTTCATAAACAATTGAAACCTGATCTGAGTCTGTACTTTCTCTCTCATCACATCCATGGAGTAGACATATCATACCTAAAATGTCTTATGAGTACAAGAACATAAAGATAACAACTCAAGATTAGAAATCATGTCAGTCTGGAGTTAAATATTGATGATACTAAATATTAAGTTTTTCACTTTGGTCAAATGTTGCTCAAAGAAGGATAAATTTCTGTATATATATAAAATGGAACTAATAATACCATCCTCATAGGTATTATATAAGACTCTGATGAGATATTTTACTTAGAAAAGTCAAAGATATAAAGAAAATGTTCATTATTTGTTAGCTCTCTTTGTACTCACATTTCCATTAACATCTACAACCTTTCCAGGGAAATTAAAGTTCATTATTAGTTTATTTTTATAGAGAGAGAAGATCAAAATACCAGAAAAAGAATGAAAAATTATAATGACTTGTTACTCAGTATTCAATTTTGCAATACATGGCCTTTCTTCTCTCTTATTTTTCAGAATCCTACTAAGCATAAGAGAAAAGAAAAAAGCTACATATATGAGTTAATAATTCTTGCCAGAAATATGGGTCAGTGATACCATGTCTCCTTTCTTGTGCAGAATATAACAGGTGATAATGAATCTTCATTCTGTGCCAGGCCTCATTCTAAGCTTGTTACACACATTAGCCCCTATAACACACCTTTGTTTTAGGTACTTTATCTTCCCTTTGTATAAATGTGAAATCTGAGGTATAAAGAGTTTGACAAACTTGTCCAATTCTAAATAGTTAGTAAGTAGTAGAATCAGACTTATGAGGCATGGGTTTATTGTACTCCAAAGCTCTTGCTCTTAAGCATTATTCAAATTGTTAATGTTAGGGAACAGTTTATCTGGCTTACATGTATCAATCCTCAGGGCATCAGCAGTAGAATAACAGGTTGCACTGATCTAAATGTGTTTATATAATGTAATGGACAGGTATTATTATTAGTATTGTTTTACAGGTTCTGACTGGCTCATGTACCCATACTCCCATGATAGCACATTCTTAAGTGCCTAAAGTCCCAGACTAAAAGATAACTTCCAAACCACACCACAGAGACTGACAACACAGCTCAGCTGACTCTCCCTCACCACCTTGGTCACAGAAGTCACAGCCACAAGGGAGAACATGATGAATCACTTTTACTGTCATCTTGGTTGAAGCTTCTTATTCTAATCCTCTGGGTAGTGAAAGTTTAGAGGGTCCTTAACTTCTTATACTTGAGAAATATTTCCATCTAACCATACATAAAAATATTAGTAGGTATAGACTCTGGGGATTCCCGAATATTGAAGACCACATCAGCATAACAAACTACGCATTACAGATGCTGATTGGTTCTAAGATTTCAACCATTTGGATCCAGACACTGAAGGACCAAAAGAGCTATCTTTAGATTTCACATGAGCTTAGCACTGGCTGTGTAAGAAAAAGGGTTAAAACAGATTTCAGAGAACTGATCAAACAGGGAAACCTTCTATAGTTGCTGAGTTTATGAAAGCCTTAGCTTTTCTGCTTTAATGTAAGTTGCTAATTTGGGAGTTTAAATCAAGTTAGAATTCTGATCTAGTGTTATAATATCATCCACCTGGTCACCAAGAAAGCAAGAATGAGCAAATGTGTATGGATAGGTCATATTGAGAGATGTCCACCATTGGTCAGGTTTTCCCACACGATAAATTTCTATTGAATTTAATTCTTTGGAAATTTTCTGATTAAGAAATTAATTTTCTGACCAGGGATGAATGTGATCAACACAGGATAGTTAAGCCTTTAGAGTTGAACCAAACTCAGTCCATGAACTCAGAATTATTTAAGAAGGTCTCTTAATACTCATTTTCAAGTCACCAATTGAGGAAAAGAAACACCCTACTTAAGACAGGGATTCTTAACCTCTTTTGTTCCAGGGACCCATTTGCAAGTCAGGTGAAAGCCACAGACCCCTTACTAAGTCCATACTGTCCTGTATATTATTTAATAAATATATCAAACAACCACACCAACTCAGCCCCACAAGAGCAATGATTTTTTAAATTTCAATTTAAGCTTATGGACCCCTTTTTAAGAACTCTTGACTTAAGGCAAAAATGGGTAAAGCTGTAAAGCAGCAGAAAATGAGGGGTCAATGATTGCTGCAAATAAGATCCCTTTATGTGGAATGATCATGTCACTTCTCCAAATGCATTCAGAGAGGGAGGTACAATCTTATTAGTATTTTTGCTCAAGTTGACACTACAGTTCAATTTACAGGTAGATTATATTTAGACATGTGTTAATTATGAATAATGGATGATATAAACAGTCTATTTGGAAAAGCAGTCATTGAGATATTGTGGGCCTAGACAATAGATTAAAAAGTAAAACCTTTTAAAATGATTTCACTGATAATAAAGGCAGTATATATTTTTTGTAGTAAACTCAGATCAGGAAACCTATGAAAGAAGTCCATAAAAGTTGGTGTTAATCCCAAATTCAGATAAGTGTAATTCATTTTTAGTTTTTACTTTTTAAAGATACTTTTCCAAGTATATAAATGATATTAGACAATTGAGATCCTAATGTATATGACATTTTGGATCTCGCATTTTTCATTCAGTATTTTACTGAAAATACCTTTCCACATTAGGAAATCTTCTTACAAATAATTTTAATGTCTACCTGATACTTCATAGTTACACATCATAATTAATTTAACTGTTCCATTTATATAAGTATTTGGGTAGTTTGTTTTTTTTACTACTATAAAAATGTTAATAATATAATCTGTATGCATAAATTGTGCCCATATTTTTATCTAGAGTAGATTTCTAAGAGTAAGGAGTAGTGGATGAAGGTATATGACCAATTTAAAGCCCTTATTATATAAAGTCAAAGTTATTTCCAGAACACTGCATACCTTTGCATATTCACCAGCACTTGGTACCATGTGTCTCCTTAGTCTTTGCCAGTTTGCCAGTTAAAATACTTCATTATTTAAGTTGCATTTCTTTAACTTTTGAAATAGAAAAATTTTTTAGGTATCTCACAGCTTTGTATGAGATTTACTTTTGCATTATTTTGCCCTTTTTATAATGTTGTGAATAGACTTTTTCCTTATTTATAACTACTATTTTATTTCTATAATAATACATGTCTGCTATATTTGTAAATATCTGTCGTGTGTCCCATGTCTTTGTGTATTGGAATCCATTAGTTTTGCTCTGTATTTTATATGACTACATTCTCACTAAACATACCCTATTCATTCAGAGATCAGATATGTATTTATCTCTTTGCTTTGTTTTGAACAAATTTATGCTTTTTTATAAGCTTTTATATATACAATTCTTTGTTTTCCTGCTTTTGGTAATGATATAAAGAGAAGATTTATTTTGTTTGGAAAAATCAGTCACAGAAATGTCTTTTATTGCACCCAATAAACTTTTATTGCTTCTCTGAATATGACAGTAATTCCTCAAATAGTGAACTCTAAAATTTCAAATCTTTGGGGAATAATGGATTACATCAAGCTCTGCTGTATTCTTTAAAGAATATTCTTCTTCCAGAAGTATTCATTAAAGGATCTATGATATTCTCACACAATTTTGCTTGGATATATCATAAGTTCACAAATTTAAATGCCTGGGTATATCTTACTACAGCCTCATATATTCACTGAGTTCAGATCATTTTCAAATATGACTAAGTTTTCCCAAATTTCAAATAGAATGCATGTAAGGTTTTATAATCACATTGAAATAAGGTGAAAATTATAACAAACTTTGCATTTTAGCATCACCAGCATGAGTGCATAGAGAATAGCTACAGGGGAGTACACATGTATGAATTCAAGCCTCTGTTCTATCTTAGAGGTCTTATTTTATCCCAATATTTCTTTGGGAAAAATACTGTGGCAGTAATTGGGAATAATTATGGGAAAGCTGTCTGGCATGTCAAGAGTCATAAAACCATGAATATGTGTATGTGTTTGTGTGTGTGTGTATAGAAGAGGGTTACATGTTTAATATGAAACTAATAATAAAGACCAGCCTTAATTCTGGGATTTATCATCTTGGGGTTTCCATCAATCTTACAGGAAACAAATAACCCTCACAAATATTATTTTTTTAAACAAATTCATCTATAATTTTTGCAATCTGTGTGTTCTTTGCATATATATCAATTATCTGATTGCGAAACTGGATTCATGAAACAAGTGAATGTGACAGAATTTCCCCTACTTGGCTTGACGCAGAACATAGATGTACAGAAACTTTTGTTTATTGTATTTACACTAATCTACTTTCTCTTTCTGGCAGGCAACCTATATATTCTAGTGACCATTACCATTAGCCCAGCCTTGGGTTCACCCATGTATTTTTTTCTGTCTTTTTTGTCCTTTATAGATGGCTCCATTTCTTCTACCATGGCCCTAAAAATGATATTTGACTTACTCACTGAGAAGAGATCTATCTCCTTCAGTGGGTGCATGACTTAGCTCTTTGCAGAATATTTCCTTGGAGGAGTAGAGATCATTCTGCTTATGCTGATGGCCTCTGACCTCTTTGTAGCCATCTGCAGGCCCATTCTTTACAAGATCACAATGAACTGGAGGGTGTGTGTCCTCCCGGTGGTTGTGTCCTGGGCTGAGAGATTTCTTCCTACCTTGATTCAAATCCTTTTTATACTCTGGTGCCTGTCTGAGGTCCCAATATCATTGACCATTTTGCCTGTGATCTTTACCCTTTGCTGAAACTCTCCTGCTCTGATACTCACCTCTTTGAACTCTTTGTTGCAGCCAATAGTGGACTGATGTATATGCTCACTTTTTCTATTCTTATCATCTCCTATGTCCTCATCATTTGCTCCCTCAGAGCTCTCAGCTCTGAAGGACAGTAGAAAGCTCTCTCCACCTGTTGTTCCCATATCACAGTCGTTGTCTTATTCTTTGTGCCTTGTATATTTGTGTACCTTCCTTCCATGCCCACCTTCCTCATTGACAAAGCAGTGACTGTGTTCTTTTCTATGATAACACCCATGTTAAACCCTTTAATCTACATGCTCAGAAATGCAGAGGTGAAAAATGCCATGAGAAAATTCTGGAGCCAAAGAATGATTTAATGATTTTGGGTAAGACTTCATGTGAATAGAGAAAACAAAAATAATATCCATATATATTTTAAGAACATATGGAGTTGCAGTCATAGCATGTGGGTTTAAGTATATTTTGATCCCTTTGCTATCTAAATCTTCATAGGTTCATCTTTCACATATTAACAGTGTTTGAATACATGATGACTAAAATTTATTCCAAGTTGAAACTCCTTTGCCTTTATGAATTTTGATCAAAAGGAACTTGCTAATTGATATAAAAAGTCACAGTGTTTGGAAGATACATAGGTTTACATAGTCAGTAGAACACTACCGTGCAAAGCTTCGGGAATAGAACAAAACATCAGGCAAAGTTCTTAAAATACTTGTAATGGTGTGATGGCTAAGTATTTTGTTGAAAATGCATAATTTCCATCCCTACTGTTGAACTCAGGGTAGACATATTATTGTGAGAGTTGGGGCAAACCAGAAATCTATTAGTTTGGAGGGACGACAGAAAGTCAACATGCAGAACTTCTCCCAAATTAATGTGCTGTGTTACACAACTTCAGGGGGCAACATTTACATTGTAACTTGACTTTGAATAAGATTAAGTTATTTCCAAATAAAGCCTTTTTGTGCTTCTGTGTAATACACAACACTAAATGGATTGCTTAACCCATAAGTGAATACATCATCTTCCCCCCACTTTATCTAAGATGAAATGA
>JAQZBX010027863.1:0-28123 GCA_029593785.1 Cabassous unicinctus
TGGGACCTATTATGAATAGCTTTATTCATAAAGTCCAAATCCAAGGGAAACTCTATAGGATGACAAAAGTTTGAGTGTAAAGAAAGGAATCCTTCTTAACTTTACAGTGTGCACCTGACATTCCTGTAACATCTGCAGTTTACCTTTTGACAAGGACATAGTTTTATGTTATAAGATTAAATTGCCTAAAACTCCTCTAGCTTCTGCTTGTGACTCTGACGTTTCCTTTACCACTGGTGTAATTGGAACAAACCTTCAATGGGGAGCTAGAACCTGAGTTCCAGTCTTGGGCTTGTTGCTGAGGGACCCTGGGTAAGTCATCAGATCTCTCTGGATCATTTTCAGTATCTTGGAAAGGGAAGGAGTTATCCAGATATAACTGGTTTTATTTTTTGTTTTATTCTGTTTTGTTTCGTTTTTAATCATCTTCACAAAGGCAACTGTCCAAAACTGTAATGTACTGAGTTGAAATCTTATGCCTTGTTATGTCACCCTATGGCCTTAGTTCTGTCTTCTTAATCACTAGATGGGGGAACAGAGACACGATGCCCACTGATCAGGGAGTCTTGTATGAGGTGTGAGGATTAGGTGATTCTCTCATCTCATCAAGTTTTGTGGGTTTCACTCTTACTACATCCCCAGTAGGTCTGTGTTCCCCTCTTCCAAGTACTGGGTGGTCCTTGTGTGCTTCAGAGAGTACTTGGAGAGTTACTCCTTTTTGGGGGGGGAGGGGGTGGTTCTACCACCCCATACATGTATCCTGGATAGATCAATCTCTCTGCCCATGAGGTGGATGTAGCAGCCTCTCCCCCAACCAGCCCAGGGAGAAATAGAGGTGGTAGAACAGGCAAGTCTCTTGCCTGACTCCACCCTTTGAGAATGTGGCAGGGCTGAAACCCAAATATCTGATTCTCCGATGTGCCAGGCATATCCACTTACATTCTGGAATCTGAAGCTTGGGGTGGACAGTCCCTGAGTCCTGTTTTGGGCTGGTTGGGCTTGACACCGTGATTGCAAGAAAATTTGCTTCTTCTTGTGTGGCCACTGTAGCTATTCTTGAGGGAGTAACTGGGCAACTTCTCCATTTGCTCAGTAAATATACTGGATGCCAGACACCATGCTGGTTGTGAACTTGACTACATGGAGCTTGCAGTTAGGAAGGGCAGACGAGAAACAGTCATATAAATTACGTGTGATTATGCATGTAAATCTTATTTGATTATACATACAATTATGTATTATTATTATATATGCTGGTGACTCCACATTTTGTAATTTCAGCCCATCCTATCCAACTCCAGCCCTGAGCATTCTGCTTCCCATTCAACATGTCTAATATCTAAAGGCTTCTCAGTTCAACATGTCTGACACAATTCCTGAACCTCCCCTGTTCCTCACAAAGTCTTCCCCATCTAAATGGTGATTTTATCCTTCCAGCTACCCGGGCCCCCAAAACTCTAGAGTCATCTTTGAATCCTCCCTTTCTGTCACATCCCACATTTCATTTGATCAATAAATCTTTTTTTTTTTTTTTTTTGAGGTACCGGGGCTGGGGATTGAACCCGGAATCTCGTATGTGGGAAGCCGGCACTCAACCACTGAGCCACATCAGCTCCCCTGAGTTCTCTTTTTTCTCTTGTTTGCTTGTTGTTTACTTTTTGTTTTTAGGAGGCCTCAGGAGTTGAACCCGGGACCTCCCATGTAGGAAGCAGGTGCTCAATTGCTTGAGCCACATCCACTCCCCAATAAATCTTGTTGATTTAACCTTTGAAATACATCCAGAACCTGACTGCTTCTTGCCATCTCCACCACTTTCACCCCGGTCTAAGCTGCCATTGGCCTCTTACCTGATCTTCCTGCTTCCTCCCTTGTTGCTTTTCAGACAGTTTTCGTCAGAACAGCCAGAAAGATGCTGTAAACTGGGAGTCAGATTTTTTTACTCCTTTCCTCAAACCTTCCTGTGACTCCCCATCATCATCTGACATTGGCTGTCTCCCCCTCCTCTATGCAATCAGAGATTTTTGTTTATCATTCCCTGGTACCTAAAGCAGGGCCTGGCATATACTAGGGGTTTAATGAAAAAGTGTTGGATGAAATCAGTGCGTGTGGCAGAGTTGGTGAGGTCTGTTAAAGAGCAGGAATGAGCAGACCTGATTGATCTCTTGTCTTACATCAGTGCTAGGGCAGGGACCCTAATGAAGGGACTTGAGCTGCAACCTCAGAGTGGAATTCTGTTCCTGGGCGTGGCTTCTCTCTCCACCCCCAGCTGCAAGGTCTCAAATCCCTGCTTTGGGAACCTCTTACTAGGAGGTATCTGGGCTTAAGAGCCAGTTGAAGCCCCCTCTTATGGTCCTAACCAGGCAGTAACACTGTCTTGTCATTTTTTGTGTGCATCTAGGTAAGAGGGGACCCTACTCCCAGGCACACATAATGTTTTTAGTCTTCAGCTTGCAGGGATGGGATGGTCTAACAGACCATGAAGTAGGAAGTCAGGTGATACAGAGTCCAGGCCTCTTTACCCATTGACTTGCTGGGGAATTTTTAGAATCATAGAATTTTAGAGCTGAAAAGAAACTTAAAGATTTCTCTAACCTCTTTTTTCTTTTCCAGCTATTAAAAAAGAAATAAAGGCATATGTACTCCCTGCCTCGTTCACAGAAATATAGTTCAACCTATATAAAAACTATATGGGCTCCTTCTTTGGATGGATTGTATGGTGTATGAATAAAAATGTTAAAAAACAGACCCAAAACTATATGGGCTCCTTTAAGTTTTGAGTATGATGAGGTCAAAGCATTGTAGGGAAGTGATCAAGGTCAAATGTATTCAAAAGAAAGAGATCTAGTCTTTTCTTTGCCACTTTCAAGAGTGGTGATCTTAGTTAGGCAAATCATTTATTTGATGCTCAGGTGATCCTTTATTTAAAAAATGAGACTATTTCCAGCGTACTTTAGGGAGATATTATGGGGATAAAATAAACTAATGATGTTTTAAAAAGTGCATTCTGGCTGCACAGTCTGCTCATATATGTGGTCCCAACCTAGAGTGTCATCTGACTTTGTTGGGAAATAAGACCTTGGTTCTCTGCTGCTTCCTAGTTGTGTGTGTGTGACTTTGGACAAGTCTTTTGATCTTCTTGAGCCTCAGTTTCCTCACTTATATAATGGGGTGACTACCACCCTGCTCACCTCTCAGAGAGTTTGCAAGAATCAAGCGAGATCCTGGATGAAAAGACACTTTGTGAAAGAATAAAATTTTTATTATTCAAATCCACAGGATTTTTAAACACAAAATTATAATTAGCTTACTCTTTTAAGGAGCAAAACTATAAAAGAAATGTTTAAGAACTGTTTTTGGGTGGGAATCTTTCAGAAATGAATGAAATACTTTCAGCTAAAGAATACTGAGCATAAATAACCTCTACTTTGCAACTCAGGGTCATTTATTTCATACCTAGTATGTACAAAGCACCTGCTCGGTGGCGGCCACAAAAAGTCCTTTCTCTCAAAAGCATTTTATCTCTGAAAGAAGAGAGTGTGGGGGAGTGAACTGGTAGAGGGCAGAAAGAAATTGCTGGGGAGAGCCCATTCCGAGCGTGCCGGGCTCCAAGGTCCCAAGTGGCAACACTGGTGTGGGGAGGTCTTAAATGCTGTTCCGGGCTCTGAGTGAGAAGCCCTATCCTAGCAGTTATTGTGCTTATGATAGTGTGAGGCCTCTGGACTTTTGAGACTGTAGGGCAGTGGGCCCCCAAAGTAATTGGTCCCGACTTCTGTGCTCTTGGGGTTTGTTTCCGCCTATAAACTTTGCTTTATCTTCTCTCTGGTAGTCAGGGGTCTTGGAATCCCATCTGCCAGGCCCAAATATCAGTGCTCCAGTTTCCTGGGGAAACAGACAACTAAGCTTGTTAGAATTGTGCCTAGAGAAAGAATAAATGGGCTCCAAGTGGAAGCCTCAGGAGGTCTCCAGAGAGTGAGTAGCCAGATTCCGTTTTTGGGGGCTTGCTTCTGGTCAGCTAGGTTGTCGACAGTTGGGGTTGATGGCTAGGTGGCCTCCAGTTAAGCAAAGCATTTCTGTGTTCTTCTAATTCCTCCTGCTGCCATAGACGGCTTCAGAGTGCCACTCTTTTTGTAAACTCCCTTTTGTCTGTGCGAAATGTAGGCCTAAGGATCAGCAAAAAGATGGGAGAAGGTAGGGATGAGTGAAAGGTAGGGATGAGTGACAAGGCAACATGGTTAGCATGTCGGCTGCTTGAGGCCGTGTGCTGCTCTCTGAGCCTTGCAGACAAAACCTTTCCCTCCTTTCTGAGCTCACAAGGAAGGGAAACCAAGCTCTATGTGCACCCATCTCTTTGACCATCTCCAGCACCTCAGCTCCTGTCCTGTTGCTCTCAGAAAGGCAGACCTTTCAGGAAAGGGCTGGAGCACCTGCCACAGGGTATGGGGTAGGGGAGGGGGCAGGATGACTCTTCATTTGTACCCGTTTCCTCTGGGAAGCTGGTGTGGTGCAAAAGGTAGCCTCTCAGAGCCCAAGCCTGGGCAGCCAGTCGGTCACCAAGCAGCCTGGACCTTAGCACCCAGGTACTCATAGTCCTGTCGTTTTACAGGTTCAGAGAGATGTGATTACTAACAGCTCACCTTTGCTGGGTGCTTACCGTGCGCCAGGAGCATCACGTACAGTGTCTAGCTTAATGCTCACAAGATGGGTGGATACTATTATCATCTTTTTTCAGGTGAAGAAATTGAGCCTTAGAAAATTAAGGCTTCTTGCCTGAGGCCGCACAACTTATAAATAGCAGGGCCACAACTTGAATCCAGGTGTTCTAATATCAGGGACTGAGCTTTTGGCCACCCTATAATTTACGTGCATTGGAATTGGAGGAAGAGAACACTTTTTTTTTTTTTTTAATAAGTTTATTATTGAGCACCTTTAGGTACCATGCTAGGCCTGTTCACAGACAGCTCATTAGATGCTCCCTATTTCACCTATGGGAACATTTCTACCCATTTTACCTATGGGAAAACTGATGGTCAGGAAAGTAAAGTATTTGCTGGTGGTCATGATGCTGAGAAGAGGCAGAGCAGGAACTCAGCCCAAGTCCTTTGGCTCAAATTGTAGTGCTCAGAGCTCATTCTCTTGTGCTATAACTGTGAGTCCTACTCATCCCCATTCCCCTCCTCCCCGCCTGCCACGTGCATGTGCACACACACACATATACACATTTGAAAAGAAGCTGGGAGGTCAGCTGTGAAACCTGCAAAGCTCCAAGGACTGGAGCCATGCCTCTCTTCCTGTTGCCCTCTTATCCTTTAATTCCCCAGCCCCCAAACCGTAACCTCCATACCTAGGAGCCATCAGAGTCCGTTATCTTGGATAAAAGTGATTTGCACATAATAGGCACTCAGTAAGTATCAGTTGAATATTGCTTGAAGGCTGAGTGTGCTGTAGGCAGTAGAATCTCAGTCGAGAGTGTGTTCCTAAAGAGAAACACAAGTGGAATACAAATTTTGCTCTGTTTCCTCCTTCTCCTGGAGTGAACCTCTACTTTCCAACTCCCAGATGCCAGGAACTTGAATAAAAGTGCCCTGGCTCTGCAAACTTTGAGCAATTCCCAAATTCCCAAGGGAAAAGAGGCAAGAAAGAGTCACATTAGCAAAGTGCTTGCAGGATCAAGTGTCACTCTTTGTAATTAATAAGATGAAGGATCCCTTGCTTCGCTCAGCATTTTGCAGTTTTCAAAGTGCTTTCTCAAATATTATATATCATTTGATCCCTACAACCATCCTGTTAGGTAAGGCAGAATCATTGTTCCTGTTTTACAGTTGAGAGTACCAGGACTCAGTGAGGGTGTTAAACTACCCAGGCTTACATGACTAATAAATGGCAGAGGGGCAGAAGCAGCAGGTAGACAGTGGCTCTGCTGCTTTTTCACTATGGTGAGATAGCCTCACTCAGTTTAGAGCCTCATCATCCGCATCTGTAAAATGGGGGCAAGTACACAACCATTTAATGTAGCCAAGGATTAAGTGTGATAACCTAAGTGAAGTCATCAGCACAGTGCCAGGTGCATAGCAGATGCTTAGCAAATGATGGCGGTGGGTTGTGAATGACAATAACCGAGGCCAAGTTCATTGTTCCTTTAATTACTTTGTTCTACTGTCCCTTGTTTAGAGAGTTTTGGGAGGAGCGGAGTGTAGCCTCTTCAGACCCCCACCTGGAAAGTCTGATTCTGGTCACCCTCCTACCCTTTCCCTGGAGTCAGAGGTTATAGCTAGGGCTGGTGAATTTCCTTTGATTTGCAAAATCCAAAGTCTTTCACCAAGGACGTTTTTAAGATAGAATCTTATGTTGGTGACAGGTAATTATGACAAGTATTTTATTCATAATATTTATTTGCATTTTTTAAATCCCAGCTTCTCCAGCTCATTAGCTATGTAATCTTGGGCAAGCTGTTTTAAATTTGGGGCCCTTAGTTTTCTCATCTGTAAAAAGGAAAAAACAGTACCTACTCCATAGGGTTGACATGAGGATTTATGAGTTGATGCATATAAAGTATTTAGAATGGTTCCTGGGACATAGGAAATCGTCAATAAATATTACTTATTACTTTTTATTATCATCATCGTGCTTGGCCCTGTATTTAAGCCAACTGTCCTCAACCTTCCTTTTACGCCCAAGTTGAGATGCATGGCCAGTGAAGTTCACATGCAAGACCTAACTTCCGCTGTGTGCCCTGGGTTATGTACCATTCCTGTAATTCCACTTATTCATTCAGGAAAGCAGTGGGAAGCAAGTTGAGTGAGAGTGATGTTATTTTAGAGATAACCTTGAATCCAGTGTCATTTTTAAAAGTGTGAATCATTCACAAAAGCTTGAGAACTGTTTAGCTCTTGTTAGTAACAAATCACTTGCGACACACCCCACAACTGTTGCTGCTGATTCTGGGCTATCTCATAACTTCCCTTGCCTGGGAGGGCAAGGCCTGGGAGTGACCTCAGTTTGCTGTGGCCCATCTTCACATTTTCAGAACATTTCTGGGGACCACTAGGGCTTCCTTCCTGGAACTTTCCACGTCCCCCTGATACATTATGTCAACTGCAGATACCCTCTCTGTGAACTTCCAAGAAGCTGGTGATAAACATCCACAGGAGAGCCATTTTTTTTTCACATTGATAAGCACCCCCCGATTCAAATACAGTTGTTTTGTAGTTATTATGTATTGCTATTTAGTGAGGCCCTAATATGTGCCAGGCACCATAGAATTTACTTTATACGGATCTCACCTAATCCTCCTGGTAATTCTCTGAGGTGGAAAAGATCCTCATTTTCGGGAAGGGGCTCAGTGATATTAACTCTCTTTTGCAGAGTCAGGCAGCGAGAAATGGGAGATTTTTTATTCTCAGCCCTGATTTCCTGCCAGGCAATACCTACCTCACTGTCAGTTTCAACAAAGGAACTAGGTCCTAAACAGGTATAGCTGGTTTACTGACGTCATTGCCACCCATGACAAGCAAATAGTCTACTTCTGCCAGTTCTTGTACTATATATCCTGATTGTGCCAGAGAGTGCCCTTTGTGACAACCTTCATGGGTTTGTCCTTCTTTCTGCCTTTCCCCAGCCCCCACACAGTGTCTGGGAAACAGACCACACTCTTTCTCTGTAATATGGGATATTGCACATGGCATTGATTTTTTACTTAACGAAAGCACTCTGTTCCCTCAAAATAGGCTGTCACATGGCATGAGCATTTCATTTCCTGAGCCGTCACAGCAGCTCCAGGAATCATCTCTGAAATCAGTACCGTTTATTAATCTCCTATCATGTGTGTGTTAGATGCCCTACTAGGTGCCTGACATCACTGTCTTCGATTTTTACATTGGCCTTGTGATATAGGCTTAATTACCTCCATTTAAAGATGAGGAAGCTGAAGCTCAAGGAGATTAAGACACTTACCCACGAAAGGGGAGGAGTGGCTGCTTGAATCTTAGCAGTGGTTTCCTGGGGGCTTTACCCACCATGGTAAACTGCTGCTAAAGAGTCACCACCTCTCCCAGGTCCCTGGCACCACGTTAAGCATAGAGAGAGACGGTTCACTTCCTCGGGGAGCTCACAGTGTGTTGGACTAAATAATCCTGGAGTTTTTGTGATTTGTTTTTAGTTTTTTTAAACCCGTTTCCACCTGGGCACACCCCAGTGGGCAGATCCGTAGCACACAGCACCAAGGGTCCAGGGTGAGGCGCGGAGGCAAGCCCCAGGGGAGCCAGGCAGCGCTCTCCACGGCCCTGTTTACGCCCCAGGCTGACTTCTCTGCTCCTTGCCCTTCTTCCCTCAGGACCACAAAGTTCATCTGGGTTTGGACCAGGGTGACATTCTGCTTGTGGCCCGGTCCAGGTCTGCCTGCTGAGGAGAGACTACTGACTCTAGGCTTTTTATAAGGCTCCAAATGATTTTTTTTTTTTTTTTTTTAAATCCATGTGCTGTATGCACTGGGGACAGAATGGGCAAGTCTTTGGGGTCCATAGATAGAAGGAAAGATACAGTGGGCCCTTTAATCTTTAGCCAGTTCTTCCTATTTGAAAGTGAGTTGGGCTCAGTCCTGCTGTGACAAGTGTCCTGTGGAAAATCTGGGGCCTGATTGTCTGGTCCATCCTTGGCCGTCAAGCACTTTTCCTGCAGCCGTGGGCAGAGATGCTCAGCCTGCTACTGTGGAAGGCACCACTCCTTGGGCATTTTCATATGCAGGGGCCCAGGCTGAGAGGAAGTGTCCAAGGAGAGGCTTCAGCCTAAGGGCACTGTTCATGTGTCCAGCCCACCCTCCAGTGCTCATCTGGGTATGGGATGGAGACCCCTTTTATAGACTGAGTCTGGGACCCCAGTTTTAGTGGTGAAATGATTCCTTTTTCAAAAGCATTGGGGTTGGAGAGGCTTGCTCAGAGCTATCCTTACCTTTTGGGGGAAGGGAATTGGTATTAATAGGGAATCCAGCTAGAGGAACTTGGGGACTGGTTCAGAGAGGTCAAGCCACTAGTCTGTAGTCTGCCCTGCACAGACTGGAGCTAGTTCTGACCCAGGAAACGACTCCATTTCTGAGCCCCTTCTACTACTCCATCCTACCTTGTTTCTGCAAATATGTGTGCACATATTATACATTTATGTCTCGTCTTCCATAATGGCTTACGGTCTTCTTGGGGAAGAAGCAAAGACCAAGATGTGAAACATTTTTCAAGCAAGACAATGTGTAGACAAGTGCTAAATCATGCAATGTGGACAAGCAGAGACAAAGGCAACCTGTAGACCACTTTAGAAAGAGTTGACATGGGAGAGGTCTCTGTGGGCTGGAGGTATTAAAGGAAGGCCTTGGAGGGCATGGGGCTCGAATCCCAATTAGAGTAGGATCGGGATAGCACAGGTATTATGGGTAAGTGAGCATATTTTGTAGAAAGGTCAGTGATTTGAGTAAGGGGTGCAGGTTGGAGAGAAGTAAGCAATAAGATGTTCTTTCTTCCTTTTAATTGTAAAAGTGATGTGTTCATGTGAAAAATGTGAACAATACCAGAAAATCCAAAAAAGAAGATCTCCTTTGTACCTCCACCACCCTGAGAGATCCCCCAGTTCTATGTGGTGTTTATCCTTCTAGCCAATTTTTTTCTTTGAGGCAATAGAATCAAATTGGTTGGATGCACCAAGGGTATGGAAGACCTCAAACAGTAAACGGGAGCATTTAGGTAAAAGGAGCCTTTGTTGGCTCTTGTATGTGGGGTACAGATGAATAAAGTGGTTTGGGAAGAGGCATCTAACACCTGTGAGCAGGCAGGATTGGTGCCTGTGACAAAGCTCAAGTTTTCTCACCCACTACACAGGAGTCTGGGGTCTACTCTTCTCTGCTGCTGCTCAGAGGGTCCAGGAAAAGACTTTCTCCTGAGTTGTCTCAGAAACCCCCCACCTTCCATAGACTCCTCTCTTTCCCATTTATCGCCCAGTTTCCTCAGCAGAGTTCTCCCCTGCAGTTTGGGATATATAGCCACTTTTGTCCCACCACAAACCTTTCTGCTGCATGAGGTCATTTCAGGGGAGAAGCTATATGTTGGTGGAGGAATAGCATCAGGCCATTTAGCTTTGCGCTTTCGCTGAGGCAGGCAGGTCACCTCACACTGAGCACTGCTCCGTGGGCACTGCCAGAAGCTGCAGTGTCTTCAGTGTCCTCTCTGCATTCCCCAGTGATGCTTCCCATCTCAGGAAGGGGTTTCTGACCCAGCCCGGGCTCAAGTGAGCCTTTAAAGGAGCAGCCCCTGGAGAGACATAACTGGGAGAGTCAGGCAGCCAGAGTTTTCTTCCCGCTTTGCCACTTGGCACCTGTGTGTCCTTAAGGCTGTGAACCTCCAGTTCCTCATCTGAGTGATGGAGTTGGTCTGGAACAGGAGTTTTGTACTATTTTTTAAGCCACGAGAACCTTTCAGGTACAAACTTACAACATAGCTTGATATATACAACCGAATAGGCAATGCACTGGTTGAAGCCCCATAGGGTTCCCATTGACGTCTTGGGGTCCTGCCGAGCACACTATTTGAAAACCATCAGGCAATGCAACACTCTGAGATTTCTTCCAGCCTTAGGATTCGTGGGTCTGGCCTTGCACACAGTCTCTGGCATAAATGACCTATAAGCGGGGTTGTAAGCTTTGTGACCTCTTGGAGACTTTGATGGTCATTTGGGGTAGATTGGTGGGTGGGTGGCATAGGGACAGAAAAATCTCAGCAGAATTTTTTGTGGTGGGGCCAATTGGGTTAGCACAGTTTGCAGATAGAATGTCACTTGCTGGCTTGTACTTCCATAGGCTGGTGTTTCTGGCCTGCTCCTGCCTGCCTTTCCTTTTAGTGCTGGTTTGTCCTGAAGAGCGATGAAAATGAGGAAATACATCTCAGGGAGCAAAGTGCATTTAATTTAAGTTGCCTGGGGCTGAGTTACACATTTCATGGAAAGCATTTGTAGAGCACGGTGGTGTGTTTGGCAGAAATAGGAGAGCCAGGATCTGGGGCCAGCTTTCCTTTGCTCATGGAGAGTTTGTCGAGCACCTGCTTTGTATTCATAGTGAAGCATAAGGGAGATCCCAGTCTTAGGACCCCTTTGGTTGCAAGTAACAGAAACCAAGGGAATGTAGCTTAAGCAAAAAGGCAATTGATTAAAGGGCTTTAGGGGGCTCAGGAGCCCCACAGGCAGGGTTGCCACCTGGCCTGGACTGAAAAAGCCTTGTTAGATACTCCCTCTCCTCTCAACTCTGCTTCTCCCTGGGCTTCCTTCTCTTCTCTGCAGCCAGGCTTTCACCCTCCTCAGTCCACATGGTAGGGAGCAGCATATGCTGCCCCACAGCTTCCAAGTGATCATGTTCTAGTTCCAGCCACTCTCAGACTGACCCAAATCTCCCAGGCCAAAGTTCAAATTCCCAGGATAAGGAGTCCAACTGGCCCAGTGTGGCTCAGGTCTCTATGCTCAGTCCAGTCAGCTTCAGCCAGGGGTCATAGGAGACAAAACACATCCAACAAGGCCCACTCCTGACACCATGTGGACTGGGGAGAGCTCCAGAGAAGAGAAACTTGTAAGCCACACAGACAGCTCCAGAGCTGTCGCTCCTCCAGCCCTCCCTGAGGAGCTCTGGTCCCAGGGAGGAGACCAGGTATATGTGAGACACTTACTAGTCACTTACTAGTCATACAAGAGGATGATAAAATAAGTGTCCTTCAGTAGAACCTGTTCATTGCTGAGTGCCTGGCTCCAGTGAGGGGAGCAGAAGCCCATCCAGGTGAGCTCCGGGAAAGGAAGGCTTGCAGCTGGCCCTGTGGGAGCTGGGGCTGGAGGGTGGTCAGGAATAGAGGTGGCTCTGTCTTTTGAGGGCCATGTGGCCACCCTGCTTTTGTCTGAACCTCTGCTCTTGGTTTCCCTCTGTATAGACCCTGCCTTACTCATCAGCTTGTTCCATGGCTGCTCAGTAGCCCCCTCCTTCAAGCACCCTACTACCCCCCGCCCGCCCACCCAGGCTTATTTCTACTTAAAGACCCATTGCTGATTAGTAAGGAGAGACCCCGTTTGGCTCCACTTATCTGTTAATGTCAAAGCACACCAGTGCCAGAATTCTGGCAGCCAGTGGATTGGCTTCCCTGGGTCATAGGTCCACCCAGGTGTAGTCAGCTAGTGGGGAGCTGGATCATGTGGTATGTGAGTCTGTCCTTTTCAGGGCTCTGGACAAGGCAAGCATTCACATCTCCTACAGTCAGAGAATGCTTGCAGATGCAGAAGAGCAGGGCCTTGAACGATGCAACAGAGTGAGGGTTTGGAAATGGGGACCGGCCTGAGCTAAAGCAAGTGGGCATGCTTTGGGGAGGGAGCACCTTGAATGCCGAGCTATGGTGCAGGGGTGTGTGGAGGTAATGAGAAGCCACTGGCATGTGCAACCAGGAGTGATGCCATGGTCTTGGGAGGGCAGTCCTGGGCTCAAAGGATGGCCAGGGGAGGAATAGAGCAGGCTGGAAGGCAGGAAGACCAACTAGGAGGCGGCAGTGCTCCAGGCAGGAGGGGAAGGGGTCTGCGTTAAAGTGTTGGGAGTGGAAGTGTGAGCAGTACAGAAGCCTCTTGGAAGCCTATAGGATTTGGTAATAGATGGGCCGAAGGAGAGGGGGGAGGGTCAGAGATGTCAGAGGCAGGTGGTTGGCGCATTGAGGAGTGCCTGGCAAGCAACACTGTGGACCTGGAGGGAAGCTCTTTGGAGGAGGAGATTGGCAGCTGTAAGGAGCAATAGGAACTTCTGGAGTGCTTCTTCTTGTTGTTGTTGTAGGCTGGGGAGAACTGAGTATTTAAAGCGGAAAGGGAAGTCCCAGTCTGAAGCAAGAGGCTGATGGAGAGTGTGTCTCAGGCCCACCAGTTCTACTTCTCAGGAACTATGACCAAGTGGCCTCTACTTCCTCATCTTCAAAATGGGAACAATAGCTGCCTAGCCCCCTCCAGACATTGGGGAAGGTCAAAGGTTACTTATATGACAGTGCCTTATGCACCGGAAAGTTCTGTGGGGATGCAGGCAGCTCTGCTTCGGTTGCTGTTTGTGTGATGGCACCGGACAGTGACCCAGGAGTCTCGTCAGCCTCTGCAGAGTCAGGGTGACTTTCTTCTTAGACGTGGGACGTGACGTGATGCCAGCCCCACCCCAGACACCCCGACTCCTGCGGCAGAGGACGTTGTTCCTGTCTGGAACTTGAGTCTGGGGATATGTGAATGACCAATTAGATCTAGGATTGTTTCAGCCCCAACCAACTTTTAAGAATGCCCTGATGGTGGTGTGAATATGTAGAGACAACGGGGGCAGGAGGGAGACAGGAGAGACGTGGCTGAGGACTCCCTCCAAGGGAAAAGGAGATGGAAGGGGAGGGAGGAGAGGGGAGGAGAGGAGAATGAAAGCTGGGGAAGGGGAAGCTTAGCCCATGTACATGTCAGTGTGGAACTGGAAGGAGCATTCTGAGAGCTGTTAGGTGGTTTCTTACCCCATGGGGCCTCCTTGGCCTAGTCCCCACAGAGAAAACCATGGAGCACTTGTTTCAAAGACACCAGGTAAAGGGGAAATGATGAAACCTGCATCCTGTTTTGCCACCAGCCTAGGGCAGAGGACCCAGATGGGGACAGTAGTTGGTGGCAGTGATTAGAATATTGGCCAAACCTTGGCGCCTGTGGAGTCAGGAAAAGCAGAGGGGTATGGGGGAGGGGACCCCAGGTCTACCAGGGGAGAAGCTGGGGCATCCTTCCTGTTCTGCCCTGACCTCTCCCCATCAGTAGTGCCCGGGTAGCCTGGTTTTTTTCCTCCCCAGCTGGCCCTCCTTCAGGCCTCCCCTCTGCTGCCCATATCCTGCTTTTCTTGTCAGTCCCGCTGCCTGAGGCCGCCTCCTGGCTCACCTGCAGCCTCCTTTCCTCAGGAAGGCCCAGCTTCCTGTGCTTTCTCTTTCTCACCCTCCAGCCCCTTTTGCTATTTCCGTCAGTTTTCCCTCCCACGGATCCTCTTGGAGTCGCCTGCTCTCCCCTGCCCCAAGCCAGACCTCAAATTCTCCTGCCCCTTGGAGTATTACTTTTCCTAAAATGCAGCGGCTGTGGACTTCCCTGGCCTGCCCAGCTGTTCTTGTCTTTGACCACAGAGGTCATGCCTTTTGTGACAATAAATAGGAATTGAGAATAAGGGGGCTTTCACCTACTCTTCTAGCTGTCCGAATTCCTATTGGGAGACAATGATAATAGTTACAAAATAATAAGAGGTAACACTTATACTTTCTACGTTCACTTACTATATTCCAGCCATTGTGTTAAACATTTTACATATATTATTTCATTTAATCTTCATAACCCAATGAAGTAAGGTGTATTATACTGTCCCGGTTGAAGGAAAAGGATGCTCAAGGGTTATCCAACGTCATCAGTGAGTAACTGGCAGAACCTCGACTAGAAGCCACATCCATTCCCCTAACTGCTGACATGCCTTTGGCCCCCACTGGAGGAGCAGAGTTGTCCCCAGAGCCCATGGAAACTTCAAGCTCTTGTTTCCCCCAGTTGCCTGTTAACAACTAGTAAATAGCCCAGATAAGGAAAACTCACAATGTCATTCTCAACTGTACTTTGTTTCTCTTCTCTCCACACTCCCAAACAAGGAAAAGACCTTTGGATGGTGGGGTCATAGTATTTCTCTTTGCCGCGAACTCCACCATACCAGTGCCCCATTTTACAGTTGGGAAAAGGTCTTCCTGAAGTCTTAAGAACTTCACTTGACATTATCCTGGCACAAGAGCTTCAGAACTAGAAATAATAACCTAATCTCTGGACATTTCTTCTGATGATATTCCCACTTAGATCACATTGCTGTTCTATTCTGAGAGTGCTTGAAATATGTCCCAAAGGTTGTGTAATCTCCACATTCCAGATCAACTTAGACCCTTTCTTCGGGTCAGGCCCTCTGTGCACTCTTCTTAACTCCAACGATGAGCAAGGGAAGAGAGAGAATATCAGAATCTCAGGGTTGTGGCCTATACAAAGTCGGAAAAAGCATGTTCAGTATCGTAATGACATTTTGGGTTTGGAAAAATATATTGTTTTTGGAATATAAACTATTGAAGGTAAAGTTTGGCATGGCAGTAATTCTCAAGTAGGACGTGGCACAAGCTTGGGTGAGATTGTGCAGGTGAAGTTTGTATATTTGTCAAAAGGGAAGGTATGCTTTAAAAGGCCAGGAAACATTGTCTTCCCACAAGAGACTGTATGCCGTGTCGTTATGTCACCCGCGGTGCTGCAAATGTCCAGTGGAGGTCTCTGAGGATGGTGTACACTAGTTGGGGGCAGGGGGAAGGCCCAGGGGCTTGGGGCAGGTGCAGTGAACATGGATTTGCTGACTGGGACTGGAGTCCTGGGCAGGGAGACCTTGTGGCTTCGTGGTTAAGAGCACCAGCTGGGATCAGACCGTGGCAGTTTAAATCCTAGTTGCCAGTGGTATTCCTTAACCTCTTAGTGCCCCAGTTTCTTCATCTGTTAAATGTGGATGGCTGAAGTACCTACCTCATCATGTCGCTGTGAAGATTAAATGCAGCAGCGCCTAGCACTTGGTACCTAGCTGACACTCAGTCCGTTAGTGATGGTGAATACTGTTATCACCCGTCCTGCCTGCCTTGTCTTGGTTGGATCAAACCCTCTTGGGGCTCTGGGTGACCTGCCCAGATGGCCTTGTCACTCACTTCCTGCTATATGTCCAGATGAATGCACTGTCTGTAATAGAGGCTGGGTCCTGAAGAGTTCAAGGCTAATCTGAAGTGTTTACCTCCATAAAGCTCAGGTGTGCATTGAGTTTCTCTATGCCAAGCCCCATGTTTAGCAGAGGAACAAAATATATACGGCCCTGCCTCATGGAACCCACGGTCTAATGGGAAGACAGATTATGCTCAAATAATCAAAATGTAACCTATGCTACAAAGGAAAGAATAGGGTGTTGGGAATGAATTACAAGGTGGAAGGTCAGGAAGACTTCTCTGAAAAAGGGGCACCTGAGCTGACACCTGAAGGCTGAGACTGACGTGGCAAGTGGGGTCACACAGGCAAACATGGCTATGGGGAACAGAAAACTGACTTCCTGCTGACCCATGCAACACCTTTGGGTGAATTAGAGAAAAATGCCTCCTCTGGGCAGAGGCAGCCCTGCCAGGGCCCATTGCTGGGGAGAGAACATGAGTCATGTTTTAACCTCAGCTGGCCCCTGGGCCTGGCATTCATGTGCTGGGCACTACCTAAGGGGGCCCCTTACCCAAGCTGTGCAGAGGGAGCTGTGTGGGTGAAGGCCCTTGGACAGCAAAGAGCCTGGCACCTACCAGAAGGGAAAGAAATCATTGGAAGAGCCAAGTGGCTATCTCAGTTTTTCTCTCCCAGTGAAGAGGTGTTTTCCCATCCAAGGAGAGGGTGGTAGTATCTGGAGCTGCTGGGCTAGCCGGCAGGTGCTCAGCATCTGCTTTCCATGGGGCTGTAGTTGGTGAATATCTGCTCTGACCTTCTTCCATGGTAGAGGTCCCTTCCACAGTGTCCTTGAAGAGAGAAAGACCATTTGGAGGAAGGCGAAGGCATTCTGCTGGGCCAGAAACTGAGGCCCAGGACCCACCAGCTCCAGTCCAGCCTCCCCAGGACAAGTGCCTACTGTGTGTCGAGCTCTGTGCTAATCTTGTTATTTAATATGGAATAGCAGGGGCCTTACTATTTTTTTTTCCCTGTCTTCTCACCTGGGACACATAACCTTTCATTCCTCGGAGAGGGGGAATGGACTCAAATGCAAATGCTAGTTGATAAGGAGAGACTCCTGGGTGGAGAACTCTATCCGCCTGGGCATTTGAGTTCAGCTCTAGGTGCCTGGACAGACACAGACCATAGATTTATGGAGTTGACTAGACCCTATGCTCCTGGAGGGAGGAGGGGTCATGTCTTATTACCAGTGACTCTCCAGTGCTCAGCACACTGCCTGGCTCATGGTTGGTGTGCCGTCCAATTTGGAGAGCCAGTAGTCCCCCTCCAGCACTCACCAGGGATGGCTGAATTCAAACCCAGGTTTGCTGACCCCTTGCTAAGGCCTGCCATTGTACCACAGCTGCCTGGTGACAGAAAAACAGGGATGTTTGGGGAACTTGAAATGATGTTATGAGGAACTGGGATTGCTTAGCAAGAAAACACAAAGATGTAGGGAGATCCATTAGTCTGAGTCCCCACAGAACTGTCATCATTACCATTTATCGAGCCCTTCCTAGGTGGCAGGCCCTGTGCTCGGGGCTTCACTTACACTATCTCATTTAATCCTCACAATAATCCAATGAGGAGGATTTTATCATCTCTATTTTAGAAGGGAGGAAACTAGGCCTTAGATTTGATGATTCACCCAAGGTCACCTACCTGGGATTTGAAACCGGTCTCTCTGGCTCCAAAGCTGGTTATTGTAGACTGATTTTATCCACCTCACAGTGCTGCCTGGAGATTTTGTCATGTAATTTTGGAAGACAAGGCTGGCACCCATGAGTAGAAGTTCCAGGAAGTGAGTTTTCTGTTCCCATAATGACGATTTCTCTTCCTAAAGGAGAGCCATTGAAATTAGAATGGGCTGCCTTCTGAGAGCCAGTCTCCAGCGCTGGCCAGAGGCCAAATGCACCAGGTGGGGCGGGCACTGCAGGACCTCCCAGGACCTCTGCAGCTCCAATGGAATCAGGTTCTGCAGAAGTTGACGCTTTCTGCCCTAGCCTAGGAGGGGCTTTTTCTGAGGGCCACCCTCATCCAAGCATGAGCAACAGTGTCCAGACCCCCCAGGGCCACCCCAGCCTGCATCTCTGTGTTCTGGTTCCTCTGTTCTCCCTGTAGCCCCAGCCATGGGCCTCTGGCAGCTGCGCCACTCTCTTTGGTCTAAGTTTCCTCTATCAGGAGCTGACAGCAATGTGTCATACATGGAATGGGTCACCCAACACCTGGCCAGGCCTCTGACCCCTTTCATGGAGTCCAGTGCCAGGAAGGGCTCCAGGGGAGGACAGTCTGGGGTGGGCGCTCCTGTCCTGTGCTGCTGTTGCCAGCTGACTGGCCTTGTGCTCCTTGGAGCCAGAGACGTTTGCAAAGTTGGATTGATTGTCCTTTGACTTTTGCTTTGCCTCACTGACTTCCTGTGGCAATGCGGTTGGCTCTGGGATGCAGAGGGTGTGGTGTGGTTCTGGAGCCCCTGCCGCAATATCAAGTGAGATGATGTAGGCGAGAGCTCTTCCGTAAACTGCAGAAGGCTGCAGGAGCAAGTTCTGGCAACGATTGGAATTGAGCCCTGCAAGGGATAGATGAGGGTGCCTCGTCGACTGCAGAGCGTTACAGCAGGACATTAAAGCTGGGGAAGTCCTCCAGGTCATGTTGTCTGGCTGCTCACTCACGTGGAGTTGATCCTCTTAGCAGCCCTGACAGGTGTGAGCCAGGCTTTCCTTGAGTGAGGCCAGCTTTAATGGCTCTAATGAGTCGAAAGTCCTTCCTTGTGTTGGCCTGGCCCTGCAGAAAGTCTGGTCCTTTGCACTGCCTCATTGGCCCCACACCGTTGCCTTGTGAGAGGGCTGCTGCCGCTCACTGAGGCTGCCTCCTGTGTCTGCCACCCACTTGTTCTCCATGAACAGTTCCGTTTCCCTTTGGTGACATTCTCCTATTATTGTTCCTGGGATTTGAGTCAGGGGTGAGCATTGGTGACCTGTCTTTCAGAGTGTGGAGGGTCAAAGAGAGGGCATGTGACTTGCCCAGGCCATTCCCAGATTTGCAGCCAGGCAAGAAATATAGGCCCAGAGATGCTTGATCTTGTCCTTTTGCTGCTTAGGCACATTTTGCCTCCTTCCTACCTTTGGTGTATCTTATGGGAAAGATTCTGAAAACTCTTTCCAGACAGCAAGTTCAAAGCTTTTTTGAGGTACTGGGGCCGGGGATTGAACCTGGGACCTCATATGTGGGAAGCCAGCACTCAACCACTGAACCACATTGGCTCCCCTGAGTTGGGTTTTTCATTTGTTTTCTTGTTGTTTGCCTCTGTTTTTAGGAGGCACCAGAGACCAGACCCAGGACCTCACATGTCAGAAGCAGACGCTCAACTGCTTGAGCCACACTCGCTCCTCAAGTTCAAAGCTTTTAACTTCCTTTCTCTTTAGAATGTACCTGGGAGGTGGAGTGAGGATGGGGATGGACATGTAGGAGCCATATGGTGCCAGGGACAGGACACAGCAGTCTAGAGGAGGCATCTGGAGGCGGGGCCAGGTTGTGATGGTTGAGCTCCTCGGGGAAGGGCGTAGCTACTGGGAGCTGGGGCCACCCTGGTGACTCCCTGCCATTTCTCCTATAGAGGCTTTTCATCTCCCTGTCTCCTTTTTCTGTTTTCTTTTGTTTTTTTTTTCATTTTTCTTTTCTTGGGGAGGGTGCTGTATGTCCCTGAGCTATTCTGTCTTCCAGTCTCCTTAGCATCCTCTCTTCTGCCCACTTGGAGATTTCCAGATCTTAAGAGTTTACATCCTTGACACGTCATACTTCTTTGTAACATCTTCTGCTTCAGGGCCGTGCAGCTGTACCTACAACTTCAGAGCAACTCCTGCCTCCTCCCAGGAGCTTTAACCTTAGAAACTCAATAAGACACTGGCCACTTGCCTGCTAGCCTGTCCCAGAACATTTCGTTGTCTTTTGCCGGAGGTGACATCTTATTCCACAGGGATGTTTCACAGACAGTGCCATATCCTGATGGACAGGCCTAGTGGAAGGAATTTCATATATTGTGGCAGGTCAACAAGGAGGGCATTTGGGAGCAATGGAAGGAAATTAATATCTATGGAGGGCCTGCCCTGTCCCAGGTAAGCAGCTCTTCTTGCCATGGCCCTGTGAGGTGGGCATCCTCTCCATTTTACAGATCCGAAAACCAAAGCTTGTTTGTGGTCACAAGTCCAGTCAGTGGGCATGGTCAGAGTGTGACTCCTGCTCTGCTTGTCTTCCCCTGGACTAGCTGCTTCTCTGCCCCTGCATTTTCGCAACCCATCCCCACTGTGGTTGTGCCACGAAGCTACCCTGCAAGCAAAGGATGAGGAAGTATTTTCTACCTTCTGTGGGATTAGTACCGTGAGAACAGGCAATGGCTGTCCTCTGTCTTTGTACCTTTTGGTTGGTTGTGACTTTGTGGAGACCCAAAGCTCAGAGTTGAGTGTATTTAGAAGTGGAACGGAGGAGAGGCAGTGTTGATCTCTGTGGGCTCCTCATTGGGGCCTGGCATCAGTGAGATTTTACCCTCCCCCAGGGCCAACTGCTCCCCTGTTCTCTTGTTCTCTCCTTCCGTTGCAGTGACAGTCAGCAGGATGAACATGAGGGGCCCGTAAAGAGGGGTTAGAATCAATGTTTATGCACCTTTGATTTTGTCTCCCTTCACCCTTTCTTAGCAGCAGGAGTCGGGCTTTTAAATGTGCCCCGTTTATGTCCCATTATGAGTTCCTCACAGGGTTTTGCCCAGACTCCTGCATCCCCTTCTTCTTACCTACTCTTTCTGATACTTCGAATCTTGTGCTCTGACCCAAGTGGGCTGACTGGAGGTTAGGACTCGCCATTCCTCCTGGTAGGCACCTGGAGCGGTTTTTGAAGATGATGAAGACTTAAGATCCATTGGTGCTCAGCTCACCCTGGGAAGGAAAGTGCATTCATTAACATAAAGCTATACCGATGTGTGGAAGGAGGCTGATGATAACATGGTTAGAGAATGAGGACTTTTGGTGCAGAGAGGCACAGGCCCCCACGCGGTGAGGCGACACACCGAAAGACGATGACGCAACCAGATAGAAAAAAAAAAAAAAGATTGAGAAGTTTGTTTTTCTGTCTCACGTAATAGGTCCTGATGTGAACAGAGGGCCGGCTCTGCTTCTGTTGTCAATCAGAGATCCGTCCCTTCCTTCAGTTATTGCTCCACCATAGGACATCGTTTGTCACTGTGGTGGAAGCTGGGTTGCCGCCGTGTCTGGATTCTAACCAGTGGAAGGTAGAAGTGAGGGTGGAGGAGGCATGTCCGATGTCTTTAGACCCAGGTTCCCCATGACACATTCCATCGGCAACAATGTGGCCACCCCTGACTATAAGGGAGGCTGGGAAATGTAGTCTGGCTCAGCCCCCGGTGCCCAAGAAGAAGCGATGGATTTTGGTAAAAATCCAACAGTCTCACCACAAGAGATGGAGAACATTTCCATTTGCATGCACTGAGAGAATGTTTCCCTGTCCGCAGTGTGCTCACTGTCATTGACAACTTGCACATGCCGTCCTCCTTTGCAAACATCTGGGTGCTAGACTCTCTGCTGCATACATTTGGTGAGCTAGAGCTGAGTAAGGCAATTCCTGCCTTTAGGCAACTCCCAGTGTAATATGGAGAGGGCCTGTGTGCAAACCAGAAGTCTCGAAGTGCCAAAAGGAATTCTCTGGTTTGTTGTGTGCTAGCACTGTAAAGAGCTAAAGGACCACCTATATCCTTGGTGTGCTTGCAGTTGTATGGACTTGAAGTTGTATGCGAAATGCTGGGAGCAGGTGTGACTTGGGGAAGTGGGAGGGCTTCAGAGGCATGGGGTCAGGGAGGGTTGGTGGTTTGGGGGTGGCCCGAGAACAGTGAGAAAAGAACATGCCCCAGATGTCTGGGTGGCTCCCTCCTCACCGCATCTCCTTGTCCCTGGCCATCCTTTCTAAGAGTGTGACCCCCTCTTCACTTATTCTGTTTTTCAGCTTAACATATAAATTCTTGATATGCTCTGTATTTACATGCATACCGCCTGTCTCCCCCACTAGAATGTCCCTCCACGAGAACTAGGACTTAATTCTGTATAGTACCTGGCAAATAGTAGATACTTGAATTTATTTGTTGAATGAAAATGTGGATTGAAGATATTTTGGAAAATCTTGATTTCCATGCTGTTTGGCCTTTATTTTGTAGGCATTGGGGAGCCATGGAAAGTTTTTGAGCAGGGGAGTAATGTAACCACTATTAACAAGGTCACTGGGTTGGAGCTGGGAGAGACTGCCCCTTCCCTGGCCCTAGTCCAGTTCCAAAGCAACTTAACGTTCAGGCCATTTGTGCAGTCTTGGAACCTCTTCCTGGGAACACATCATTTTGTTTGGGGCCAAACAGAGGATTTGGTCTCTTATGTGTCTTCATCCCTAGCAGCGGGGCGAATGTGAGCTGACCCTGCCTTTCTTCTCGGGGACCAAAGAGGGTCAGGCAAGCACTCTTGTGCACTCTTGGTGAAAACATAAATTGATACAGTCTTTCTGGAAAGCAATTTGGCAAGAGGTACCAAGAACCTTAAAAATATCCCTACTCTTTGACCTAGAAATTCCATGACGAGGACTTTATCATTGGGAAATAAGCCAAAGTGTGTGCAAAGCTTTATGTATGAAGACTTTCATCCCAGTGTGAAAAAATGGTAACAGCCTAGATGTGTGATTCAAATATCTTTCAAATCTCTCCTCTTCTCTGTTCCCTGCACCTGCCACATATTAGGCAGTCAATAAAATCTAAGCCCTGGCCCTTATTTTTCTCTCCTTTGCTAATGCAGCAACCTCCTAACTGGCCTTCCTGCCTTCAGCCTAGACCCCCTTAAACCCACCCTCTACATGGATTCCAGAACAAGCTATCAAATATACCTGGCCCTCCTCTGCCTCACCCCTCCAGGGGTTCTCCCATCTTCTATGGGATAATGTCCAAACTGCTTCTCTGGCCTACTGGTCCCCTATGACCTACCCCTGCCTCCTCTCTGACTCCATTCCTGGCTTCCTTCTGCCCTGCGTGGTGCACTCCAGCAGCACCGCTGGCTCTTGCCCAAGCCCAGCTCACCTCAGCACCCTTACTTGCATCGTTCCCCTGCCTAGAGTACAATCCCTGCACCCCACCCCCTCCAGCTTCCAGCCTCCTCCAGGCTGGGTGAGATCCCATCTCCTGTGTTCCCAGGATTCCTTGTGCATATTGCCATCCTGGCACTTGTATATTGGTTTCTAATTATCTGCTTATGTGTCTATCTCCCCATCTCTGACATTGAGAGCCACTCTTGTTGACTTTGTATCCCAGCATGGGGCCTCATATGTAGTAGAAGCTCTATAAATGTTTCCTCAATGAATGAATGAATGGTGAATGCTGTAAGCTTTTTATGTTATGAAGAAATGTATCCTGTACAGTGCCCAGCACATACTAAGTGCTCAACAAATATTTATTTAATGATTCTCCATGAAAGTGAAACAACAGGATTTTTGAAGTGTCTTGTTTATCCTGGATTTCTTTTACTTCCTGAGTCATTCTCTGAGGGTGGAACCTGGGCATATGCATTTTTATGGAGCTTCCATAGGTGAATCTGATGAGCAGCAAGTGTTGAGAATCACTGTTCTAGCATCTGGCATCAGCTGAAAATAAACACAGGCTCTAAGACCATAATAACAGAATTTTCAATTGCATGCACCATATGATCCCAGGAATACTGATGTGCATTGAGAAGAATGGAAAGAAAATACCTCAACATGTTGTTGCTGGTTATTTTAGGGTGATAGAATTTGGGTGACTTAAATTTTTTCCTTTTTATGTTTCAGTTATGTAATTTTTCTGCATTTAGCGTATGTTACCTTTTAAACGACATAAAAAATAAAAAGAAAGGAGGTTGGACAAGAAACTCTTGATTATGCTTGGCTCTGCTGGGTTGTGGTGTCAGTCCTTGGGCTGCAGCCTTCAGCCGGCTCCAGGGCTGATTCTCGGCATGGGGTCTGTTACCAGGAGGGCCAAGGGCACGTGAACCTGGCCCTTTGGCGCTTTCTGTGCACCAGCATCTACTACCTAGTGCCCCAAGACATAGGTAGTGGCCTGGTGCCTTAGAAACTGGGATAGACCATTTCTAGACCCGGGTCCCCAAGTGAGGGAGGACTGTGAGGAATGTGACAGACCTTGGGGTGATGGAACTTTGCTGAGAATTTGTCACCACAAGAGAGTTTGCAAATGGGTCCCAGAACAAAAAGCTGAGCTGGGGTGGGATGGGGCAGGACCACAGACCCAGAGTGAGGCCAGCAGGAGGACTTGGCCGGCAGGGCACTGCGGCCTTGGGGGCTGCTGGGGAGGCGGCCAACTTGGCAGGCAGATTGAGGTGGGGAAGGGCCATGAGTTGGGACACCAAGGGTTAGAAAGGGAGTGAGACATTTGGGGAGCAAGTAAGGAAAGGGCAGACTGGGTTGGGGAAAGCAGCCGACCAGATGGGGCTCCCCGGACCAAGGTGCTCTCAGTTTGTGATCTTTTAGCTCTGGCACAAACCCAGCAGCTGGAGTTGTGCATAGGGGGCGATGTGTGTGTTGGTCGTTTAATGCCATCTCCTGAAAGTTGTTTGAGTCTTTTTCCCTGTTATGTTCTCAAGCCAAAATGAGATCTTTCCCTCCTTTAAAGCTGCATTGGTCTTTGTTCATGCTCCTTTTGGCCTTTATCACTTGCTGATTTTGTGGTTTTGTGTCCAGAGTATGCCTTGGGTCCCTCCAGAGAACAGGATGGAGTCTCATGCATCTTTGCAGTTCACACAGAACCCGGCGCACTACCCAGCCCGTGGTCAGGGTCCAGGAAGGGGTGAATGCTCTGCATCCACTTTCCCTGCTGGAAAGGTCAAGGTCTAGTGCGAGAGCAGAGAGTTCTCTGCTCCTGACCTGTGGCTGGTCCTGCCTGGTGTGCCCATGGGTTGCCACAGTGACAAGATGCTCGTATGCAAGCAAATAGCATATCCACCCCCCTCCCCCCCCAGGGCTGCTGGCCTCAGCAGTTCTTGACCTCTAGCTGAGCTGAGCTGAGCTGAAACTGAGAGGATTCCTTTTCCAGCAGCCGGGAGCCGAGCCCACAGGGCTCCCTCCCTGTCCCCTTCTTGGTTGTGCTGAAAGTAGATACCTCCTGCTGCCCGGGTTTGCCACCTCCGCCTCCTCTTCCTCCTCACCCACTCCACTGCCAGAGCCTGTCTGTGTGAACCTATGGGAGGAGGAAGCTTCGGGCAAAACAGGTGGTCTCCTCCAGCACACAGCTACCAGCTGCATCCTGTCTACAAGGGAGCCTTCCCAGGGCCTTGCTTCCTCTTGGGTTTCAGCACCTTGGAAGCTTGCCTTCCTCCTAAGCCCTGGCCAGGGGGATGAGGCTGCTGGGGTACACCTGAGAGAGTGGGGCCAGGCCCCATCTGCCCTGCCCCATCTTCCTGGCCTCCCAGCAAGTCTGACTCACTTCTTGCTTGACACAGATCTTAAGCCCTCCTCAGGCTGGTCTCCGGAAAGGCAGGTTATATGGGCCATGACCCTGCTGCCCAAGGCCAGCCAGGCCCTGCAGTGGAGTGGCTCCCTCCCGGGACACCTTGCAGGCAGGACCAGCTATGACCTTTCCTGCCACCCAGCTGTCTGCCTTCCCCTGAGACAAAGGCCTAAGGGTATCCCCACCAAGACTTCAGCTGTTTTCTGCCTTTGGGCAGTCTCCTGTGTTGCACCTTCCTGCTTTCCCTTCACCTTCTTCCCCATGACCTGTGCTCTCACCACCTCCCATGTGACCCACCACTCGCTAGTTCATTCTGTCGGCCTTTACTGAGCACCTGTTGAGTGCTGGCACTAGCCTGAGCCCTGGGCTCCTACGATGGTAAGGCCCAGCCTGTCCTGAGAGCTTCTTAGCAGTGCAGCTTGTACAAAGTGGGCTAACTGGGAGCTGTACTTGGTCCAGAACAGCTAGCAACAGTCTTTCCTTAGAGGTACCTGTGGGTACAGGACACCCAAGGTCCCAGCTGAACTTCCCCCATAATTCTCCTAAGATTTTCTACCAAACTGCATTTAAGCAAAAGCTTAAGGAACACACACACACACGTACAGGCAGTACTTATTTTTAAAGAATCAGTATATACACAATTACAGATCTTAGAAAGTGAACGTCCCCTCACCCCATCCCTCTGGAGGAATGACTGGGTGTAGTCCTCCAGATTTTCTTCCTTGCAGATGCTAGTGCTGTCTTTACAAACGTGGGCTCATTTGGAACTGCTGGCTTCCTCGGCCACCGTCTGACCCGCAGCAGCCACACCAGCCCCAGACCTCTGCCCTCCCTAGCTGGTTCAGGTATAGGATGTTTTGATGCAGAGTGGAAATGGTGTCAAGCTCACAGCCTCTCCCCCAACTTTGCCTCCTCCCCCACCCCCTGACCCCCAAGTTGCACCAAGTCAGAGTCTAAAGCCCTGTGTCTAAACCCTGGGCTGGCCAGGATGGGCGGTGGGGGGAGGGAGGCTCTTTCCTCCCCTTGAGCTCCAGCCTCCTCTTCCCTTGAACTTCTGGGCTTTTCCACCCATTCTTCTTCCCTCTGGCCACATCTCTCACCACCTCTGTTCCTGCTCCATCTCCTAGCCTGCAGGAACTGAGTCACAGAGGCATCATAACCGTCCAGCTTGACCAAAACATCATTTCTTGGCTGGCATCCCATCAGCTCATAGTGAAACACTAGTTTTCATATGTTGGTTAGAAGCTTTAATTGGCAGATATACCTTAGCATTTCCATTAAAAAAAATTAATCAATCATCTAAATGTAGGTTGAGAGAAATTCTTTTGAGACCTGGGAGAAAAGGCTGTAAAAGGGTCTTTGTCATGACAAAGTTGGGAATTGCTCATCAGTCTTACAGCAGTGCACACGCACAGCTGGTTAGAAATGGAGCCTATCAGCCAGGGGCAGGGGAACTCTAGACAGGAAGAAAACAGGCAATCTTGTGGGCACCACAGCTAGAGGTTGGTTTAAAAGTGACCCCTGCCCACCACACTGCTGACGTGTTCAGATATTTATGTGTCTTGACTTCGTCAATGAAGAATGAAGCCTAATGTTTAGTGGGCAGCCAGTGAGCCAGGAAGCAGGGTCCAGGCTGCCTCTTCAGGCCTTGGCTTGTCCTGCTGGCTGCACGTACCATCCCAGCCTGACTCCGGGCCTTTGCTCCTTAGTACCTTCCACCTGGAGCATCTGCTTCTCGCCCCTCGCCCCCCTTCAAGGCCAAGCTCAACATGTCACCCCTCCCAGTTGTGTCTGTTCCCCCCTGTGCTCCCCCACGCCCTTCCGAATCTTTCAGGCTGCTCCCTGCTTGTCCGGTGGTGTAGTTGTGTTACTTGTCTTCATTTATTCACTCAGCTAACACCAAGGACTCACTCTGTAAGGTGCCGGGCACCTTTGAGGGGCTGACATTCTAATGGGGGAGACAGAAAAATGAGGAAATAATGACAGAATTGGATAACATTACTAAGGAGAATAGGGGCTGAGATGAGGAACGAGGGAGCCCACTTTAGTTATGTCGGCAGAGGAGGCCTTTCTTGAGGAGGTGCCATTTAAACCTTAAGACATTTAAGGCAATTAAAATGTCATCCTCCTCTTCACAGGCCCCTTGAGTGCCTGGCAGGGTGCTCAGGAATTGTGTGTTGAAATGAATCTAGGCCTCAGCACCCTGGGAGCCAGTAACCATCCCGTCTCCCGCCTTAGGGCTTCCTGGCCCCACCTTCAGCTGTCATTTGACCGAGAAGAATTGGGTTACCTTGGGGGTGGTTTGCCAGGGTCCTGTGCACTTGGGTGTGGGCCAGCAGGGCTGTGCCCAGGCCAAGCCCAAGGCCACTGGGGTAGGATACAGAGCTTGGGCTGAAGACCTCCACGCAGCCTGGAGGCCCTGCATGTAGCTGCTCCTCTTGCATCTGGATCCTCTATCAGGGGTGTTTCATCTCCCCTCTCCCCATCGTTTTCCCAGAGGGAAACTGAGGGCCAGGGCTTAGAAGCTCCCTCTTCCTTTAGCAGCAACAGAGGCCAAAGCAGGGCATGTCACTGGATGTGGGGAGGATGGGATAGGAAGTCTGAAATGCAAGGACAAAGGTGAGGCTTGCTCCCACTCTGGCCCTCCCAGTCAGCTGAAGCCTGTATATTTTCAGAGTCCTTATTACAGAGGGTCAGAGCTGGAGGCAGCCTTAGAGGTGATCTAGCTCAGCTTTCATCCACCCCTTTGGCAGATGGCATAGATGAGGCCTGGTTGGTCAGGGTATGAGTTCCCGGTGTGCTTTTTTTTTTTTTTTTTTT
>JAQZBX010027864.1:0-28158 GCA_029593785.1 Cabassous unicinctus
CAGTTCAAGAATTGTATTAAAATCATAAGCTTGGACATTAACAAAATAGGATACAATTTTTTGCTCCATTATTTTCGTGCTGTTTCACATTAAGCCAGGTATTTCACCTCTTTAAACCTCATTTTCTCATCTCTCAAATGAGGGTTATTATGAGGGCTGAATGGTTTATTTTGTTAAAGCAAAGACACAACTTAAACATCTAATAAATCATAATCTTATTAAACTATGTCATCCAGAAATAGAATATAAAGGGAAAGAACAGGCAAAATCAAGCAAATAAAACAAAAACAAGCAAAAAACAAAGGAAAAAAAAAACATTTTAGAAATGTTTGCAAGAGTAGTGCTAGCATTTTCTAAATTCCCACCTGAAGCTAGCATTTGTGGCAGTTATATAAAGCTTTGATTGTTCTGTAATTCTATAATTGTTCTATAAATTCCAAGGCTTGTTATGCCACAGCAAGGAGACTTTGCGTAGTGTGATAAATGGAGTCTTCATTCTTGCCTGCATGATGCCAGCTATCACAGGCTTAGAGAATAGCATTTAAAAGAAATGGGCTTCATGCAATAGAATTGGCCATACAATGGCATTTTTATTTATGCAAAATGTAACAGTGTTTAAGATTCCAGTCATTTGAGGATATGGTCAACTGGGATTTCATTACTTAGCATTTCATTTTAACACTGGTGTCTATCTTCTCAGATAAGTAATTTGAAAGTTTGGAAACATCTTCCTAATATAAATATATACTTAATGAATTATTCTATTGTTTATTGTGTTCCTTTATCATTTAATGGCTTCCCAGGCTAAATAATACAGGGTGACATAGAGAAGATAACAACAAGACTATAAGTTTGTATTCTTAGTTGCTCCCTTAACCAGTCAGCTGCAGGAAACTAAATTTGCCTCTCTTCTCTGAGTTTTATCCCTCATGGGCAGAGGTAGAGGGACATTCTAGCTACCAAGTGAGACAATCCAAATATAATAATATGATTTCTTACTTTTGCAGTCAATATTAGTTTCTAATACCACCTCTGCCATGGACTGGCTATGTGATCTTGAGAAAGTTATTTCATTTCTTCTCTGTTTCCTCATTTATAGCTACTGGCAGGTAGAGGGGAAGTGATAGTAGTTACTACTTCATAAAGCTGTTTTGAGGATTAAAAGAGGAATTCTATGTAAAGAAATGGAACTGTTCCCCACATAATATAAAGTACTCAATGTGTGTGTTAGATATTATTGGCTTTATTCAAAGAAAAATGGAAAGCCATCTATGAGCTTGGAGGCTGGTGTGAGTTGAGAGAGGTGTGATGTGACTTGATGTTAGAAAACATTGCTGTCTGGAGATGTGTGCACTAATAGTGCAGTGTGTGGGTAGTCCAAGAATATGATTCTGGAACAGGTATATATGGCTACAGCATTTCCTGGAGGGGAGATTGTACAGAGTGTAAGTGTGGGCAGGCCAGGAAACCCCAAGAGAATGCAAAATATCAGAACCTACCATTTTCAACGAATTCCCCAATTCAAAACTAGAAGGTGAGATGATTCATACTGAGTCATTTGTGTGAATGTGTTTTGCATTAAATATGAACAATAACATCTTGCAGATGGAAGGAGAGCATGCATAGATCAAGTATGTATGGATAGAAGAACTGTGTGTGGGGGGATTGGGAGGATAATCCTAAGGAAAGACTGTAGTAGCACTGACCAATGAAACTATCTGCAATGATGTAAATGCTCTATATCTACGCTATCCTACATGGTAGCCACTAAACACATATGGCTATTGGGCACTGAAAATGTGACTCAAGCAAGCGAGGAACTAAATTTTAAAATTAATTAAAATTAATTAAAATTTAATTAGCCATTTGTGGCTAGTGGCTACAATATTGGACAGCGCAGGCTATAGAATGTGGAGGGAACACTGGTTCAATGCTTTCTAGCATGCAGAAGCTTAACAAATGATACATAAAGTTAACATTCATTTTTCCTATAAGAATACCTGGAGCTTTTAACTCTATTAGGCAACTTCCCTACCAGTGTGTAGGATAGTACCCCAGAAAATAAAGTGCGGTTGCAGACCACTTTCCTAGAGCTGTAAGCACTGGCCCTTGCTTTCTCCCCATTGTGTCCCAGCTACTTGTACACCAGGCCCACTAAAATGCATGGATTGGCAAGCATTTTTTGAAATATGCCTGAGCTCCTGTCTCAATTCTGCTGGAATTTGTGTGTGTAGTAAACTTTTTAGAAAGACCATTTTTCATTGGTATGCCCTCAATTTGAAAAAGAGCACAGCAAAGGTGCCATGGCAAAATAATGATAGTTGTTACTTATTTTTTCAGATAAAACATGACAGTTCAGTTATTATTACAGTCTCATCATTTCTGCTCTTGAAGAATCTCAAATGTAAGATAAAACAAGTCATCCTGTTTTAAGAGAAGACAAGACAATCTAGACTTCTGTAAATAGAGCTGTAATCAGATATCTAACATTCCAACAAATGCACATATATTTCTGAGATATTTTAAGATAGATGAAATAAAAAAAGGCTTTTCAAAGAATTCTTACAATTTAGAAGGGTCATGAAATCTCAATAAAGATGTCACATGACAGTCATTTCTCTTCTCCTAGCTTAAGAAGCAGCAAGTTCTCTTCCCTTCACTTTGAGCTCTCTTTTTACTAAAACTTAATATACTGTTCAACTTCAGAAAATTAAAAAAGAGCCTCCATTTTATTTAAATCACTATTATTCTTGGCACCAAATCTTAATGAATACAAATAAGATCATGTTCTATTTCGAAATGATTTGATTTGAAAGTCCACTCCAAAATATTATATGTGGCGTTGGGAACAAAGCCATTTCCACTCAGATACCTGATGGAATTTTCTTTCATCATAATAATAGCTAAAATTTATTGAATTCTTGCTAGATACCATACACTTTGCACAATAAACTCATTTAATCCTCAGAGCAACACTATGGAATACATACTATGATTGATTCAATTTTACAATGGAAAATCTGAGTCACAGAGTTTCAATAATTTTCCCAAGGTCAAAGTTAAGATTGGCATGAGGAAATAGCCCATACTGTTAACTACTAATAACAAATGGTTAAGAAATGACTAATATGACATTATTCACCTGGGAGGTGGATCCAGCAAAAATGCAGAGAAGCATTTAGCTCAGTTCCATAAGGACAAATTCTGTTGGCTTCTCTACTTTTCAAAGCCAGGTTTCCATTAACTACATATCTGAGATTCATTTTTAATATATTTCCCTATTTTTTTATTATGTTTGTATATTCATAGACTTCTCATTTTTCTTACCTTAATAGAGTTCTTAGAACATGTATTGACTAGTTAGTTGGATTTTTTTGGCATTATTGTCATCAGCATCACAGCTAATATGTATTAAGCACTTCCTATATATCAGGTCCTAACTGAACAAACTACAAGCATTATCTCATTTAATATTACATAACCTAAATTGGCAGATACTATTATTATGCCCATTTTACAAATGAGGAAATTGAAAGTGAGAGTGGTTATATGTGTTTCTCAAGTTTTCACATTCAGCAAGTAACAGAGTCAGAAAATTAACCTGGGTCTTCCTTAATCTACTAAGTGCACTGATGAAACACACACATAATCCTGGTTGTAATTTTGCCTGTGGACAAAGCTAATTATTCTATCCAACTGTCAACCTGCAAATATGCAATTTCCTGTTTAGGTCATAAAAGATATGCCAGTTATTAAGAACACATAATTTTCTCTCCCTGCCTCAAATTGCATTTGCGTGTGTTCCTCTAGGCAGGTAAGAAATACACTTTTAAATCTCTCTCACAGGTGATTCATTGAGCAGCACTGATTCTCTGCTTTACTTGTGCTCCTCAACATAAAGTGCCACAGTTAAAGTGGCAAACGAGGGAAGTAACAGCAGAACATGGACTGGCCCTGCATAAAGAAAAAAAAATGTGAAAGAGGAATAATTTTTGCCAGTGATGGAAATTGCAAAGGCTAAACAGGAATTTAAACTCCCCTTTCCCTCCCAGGGAACAAATGCAAGACTTGAGCATTCATTCTTTACATCTTAAATCTTAGAAGCTTGATATCACTAAATGACTCAGTGAAATAGTCCTTCAAGAGAAATTATAACCCATCTAAGAAATAGTGACAAATACCAGATATAGTACTCTCAGTCTAGTCAAACCACTGCCTTGGAAAGCAATAACACTGCCTGCTTTAATTTACACTGTGTTTCTCCGCATCACACACTGGTAGACTGTTTATCTTATTCAATGGCAGTTCAATATAAGACTGAGAGCTATAAAGAATTTATTCTATACTCCCTCCTTGAATTGTTTTCTGGTAAAAATGTTAGTGTCTTGTTTTATTTAAGTTCCGGAGTCCTTTTCTGTCTTATTGCTCATTCCTTTTGTCTAATGATTGTTTTACATCCTCCACACTCTGTGAAGAGTAAGGATTTCCCAGATGACATCCATTGGGTAGAAAGTCTTCCATAATAAATCCAGGATGAAAATATCTTAATAAACTTGCTGTAGATTCAATCTATTCATAGCAAGCCCATATCCTCCTTCTGGCAGTAATTGAATGTTGCCTAACCATAGCCATTTCCCTTCATCCTTTTTCCTTGGATTCCCCATGACTGAGACTTAAGGCTTTTCTTCAGATGAGTCATCAGATAACAAAATCCTTGTCAAAGACATATAAGAAAAGTCTGCTGAGGGCATCTGAGAAATATTTCCTTCCCTGGAGATAGCTGCCCAAATTGTCCCACTTTCTTCCTTCCTGTTTTTGTATAATACTTTGATACCTGGGTCTGTGGAAGTCATCTCGTCACCAGGAGTTTACAACATAGAAAATGAAATATCAATATGTAGAGCATAATAGAGACAAAGATGAAAAGACCTTGAAACCCTGGAATGATTGTTGAGACATTGCAATGTTGCAACTGTCTCTCCCTAGTCTAATAATCTGGGAATAATTAGTCATCTTTATTGTGTAAGCCATTGTTTTCAAGCATTTTACTTCTGGGAAAAAGCAAAACAGTTATTGAACCTCTATGTCCTAGTGTCAGAACTACAGCAAGAAGGTCCAACTATACTCATGTTTGGAGAATTTGATTCTTCTCAAAAGGAGGGAATGGCCAATAAGTTTTAATCATCACTAACCTTTGATTATGACCATTTTGCCTTTGACCTCCAAAGATCGAACGCAAGAAGAAAAGGAAACAGTAAAGATTAGGTCTTTCATCTTGGACCTTTTGATTATCAATTTTATCATCTGTAAAAATGAAAATGTAGGAATAAAAACAAAAGGGTGGGACCTCACAATCATGATTTTTAACAAGATGCCAAGTCTACTCATATGGAAAGAATAATTTCTTTTACAAATGGTCTTGGGAAAACTGGATATTAATATGCAAAAGAAAAAAATGGACTCGACTTCATACCATATACAAAAATCAACTTAAAGTGAATCAATGACCGAAATATAGGAGTTAAAAGTTAAAACTCTTAGAAGAAAGCAGGGGGAAACCTCTAGAACCTTGTGTTAGGCAATGGTTTCTTATATATGACCCAAAAGCACAAACAATAAAAGAAAAAAATAGATAAATTGGACATAGTCAAAATTCAAATCTTTTCTGTATCAAAGGACATTATGAAGAAAGTGAAAAGACAACCTATAGAATGGGAAAAAATAGTTGCAAGTTACATATTTGACAAGGACTGAATATCCAGAATATATAAAGAACTCCTACAACTCAATAACAAAAAGACTAACAACCATATTAAAAATGGGCAAAAGATTTAAATAGATATTTCTCCAAAGAAGATATACAAATGGCCAATAAGCACATGGAAAGATGCTCAACATCATTAGCCACTAGAGAAATGCAAATCAAAACCACAATGAGATACTACTTCATGCACTAGGGTAACTATTATTTAATAAACACACACATAAACACACAGAAAATAAGTGGAAAAATTGAAACTTCCATATATAAAATGGTACAGCCACTGTGGAAAACAGTTTTGTGGTTCCTCAAGAAGTTAAATATAGAATTACCATATGGACCAGCAATTCGATTTTTAGGTATATACCCTAGAGATTTGAAAGCAGGGACTCAAACAAATACTTTGACACCAATGTTCATAGCAGCATTATTCACAATATACAAAAGGCAGAAACAGCCCAAGTGTCCATCAACAGATGATTGGTTAAATAAAATGTGGTATATACATACAATGAAATACCATTCAGCCATTAAAAAGGATGGATATCTGGTACATGCTTCAACAGAGATGAAACTTGAAAATGTTTTACTAAATGAAATAGGCCAGACACAAAAGGACAAATATTGTATGATTCTACTTATATGAAATATATGTAATAAGCAAATTCACAGATATAGAAAATAGAGGTGAGGTTACAGGTGGCTGGGGAAAGAGGGAATGGGGACTTATGGCTTAATGGGTAAAGAATTTCTGTTTTAGTTGTTAAAAAATTTAGTAATGGGAAGTGGTGATAGTAGTACAAACAGGAAGGGAGTAAGAGGGGAAGGCAAAGCGGAATGTGAAGGGGAAGGCAAAGGCAAAGAAAGAGGTAAATCCTTCAAACTTTCCCACAGTTTCTAAACATCTGTCTTCTCAAGAGGTGGCTTTGGTTCTCTTGTGGGAATTACCAAAATTTAATCTAGATATAATGACTAAATTGCACCTCTATGTGCTATTTAGTCTAGATATAATGATGCAACACTCAGGACTCTTTGTCCTACTTACAACAAAGTTTTGGTTCTCTGGAAGTATAAGAAATGTTAAATTAAGAGGTGATTGATCAAAACATAATCATAAAAAATACAACAGACTTTAGGTAAAAAAATTGTAATTGTAAATCAGCACACAGTTAAGAATAATGTCAAAGGGATTGATCAGAGCATCTCTTCTTCCTAGAATAAAATACTATTTTCATCTGCATTTACTTTATGCACTGTAAATGCTTTCATCTTTGGAGTTCAGGTCTTTGGCATTTGGATATGCAGCTGTGCAACCAACTTCCTTAATTTTATTCAATGCTTTTCTGTCTTTATGTATTTGTATGTGTAAACTCATTTATTGAAAAAAAAAATCACATTTTTATAATTAATTGAAAGTACTATAAATACTCTCTGGGACCCCTTCCCTCCAAGCTGGCTGTAAATTTGTTGCAGTGATTTTGTGCATATGCATGCATGTGTGCATATCAACCCCCACCCCCACCCCATGCACAAAACCCCTTAACAAACACAAAATACACCTCGGTTTTATACAAAGACCAAGCATGGGACAAAACTCTAGAGCTTCTGTCCAAACTAATCACAAATTAAATACTCAGTGTTCTAGACTTGAAGTCAGAAATTGTGATAATTGAAGGACACACTTAAAATATAGGAATCTGCTGAGGCAAAGAACCCTAGTAATTAGGGCCATGCTTCCTTAAGCATCCCTTGGTGCTATCTGCATGAAGACTCTGCTATGCTCCTGAGAACACTTCCATAAATCATAAATCAAGGCATGCATCTCTACTTCTAAAGCAGCTACCAGAGAACTGGACATATCTGCCCTTTACTCACCCATTCTTTCTTATTGCCTTAAAGGCTTGACTTTTTGTACAGGAAGGAAGGGAGGGAAGGAGGAAGGGAGAAACTTTAGAAAGTTTCTGCCTTCTGTCTGGTAAAACTTCTGTATTGGTTTTCTATTACTTCTGTAATAAATGACTACAAATGTGGTGGCTTACAAAAACATAAATTTATTTTTTTTACAGTTCTATAGGTTAGAATTCTGACACGGGTCTCAGTGGGATAAAATCATGATGTCACAGGGCTGCGTTCCTTTCTGGAGATTCTAATTTTTTTTTGCCCTTATCCTTTCCAGCTTCTGGAAGCTGCCCACATTCTTTGTTTCAAGGGTCCCTCTTCCTCCATCTTCAAAGCAGCAATGTTGTATCTTTCTGACCCCACTTCTGCCATCACATGTCTTTCTCTGTCCCTCTTCTGTCTCCCTCTTCCACTTTTTAATTTTATTTTTAAAGAAGCTTAGATTACATAAACGTTACATCAAAAATTTAGGGAATTCCTATATACCCCCCCTCCCCCCACACACACTTTTCACCATTAACAACATATATCATTAGTGTGGTGCATTTGTTACAATTGATGAATTTTAAGGACCCTCTTGATGTATAATCTCCCTATCATAAGGTCAGCTGATTAACAACTTTAATTCTATCCTAAAACGTAATTCTCCTTTGCTATTTAATCTAAATAGTCTCAGAATTTGGGGATTAGGACATGGACATCTTTAGGGGCCACTAGTCTGCTTATCACACCTCTTCATGCAAAAAAGGAGGGAGTAGGGAAAATTGAAATTTAAGAAATCAAAATAAATTATGTCAGTTCATCTTTCAGTTGTTTGGGAACTTTCTAACTTCGTGGTTAGCTGCAAGTAGCTGGGTTAAAACTGAGAAGCAAAGAGAGTTGTTACTTATTATGCCTTTCCTTCTCTATAGAATAAGATAAAATTGTTCAAGAGTTGATATAAAATAGATATAAATGAAGGGAGTCAGAGGCAATGGGCCCCTTCAAGTAATTATCTGTAGGACCAGATACCCAAGCATGCATTTATATTTTAAGTCTTTCCTTCCAGCCTTTCCTTTCAGAGCTTGTTGTGTTCTTATCCTGAGGCTCAGCTTACTATCTCCAGTTGCAGCTCATTATGCTCACACTAGAAAATATTGATGAGGGCATTGGGAGACCAGAGTTTCAATCTCATCTTTTCCACTGGGTAAATACATACATGGCTAACTTACTTTCTCCCTCTGATATTCCATTTCTTCATATATAAAAATCAATGAATAAAATCAGATCATAATAACACTACCAACCACTTATCAAATAAGAACCATAGTGGCAGATGCTGGGCTTGGTACATTATATATTTGGATCCTCAACAATTGTATAATTTTTATCTATTTTAGAGATAAAGAAATTGAGGCTCAGAGAAGGTTAGCAACATTTCTCAAAGTAACCTAGCTTGTTCATAATAAAATATCTCATATTATCTCACATAATATATAGTACTCTAATATATGATATAAAATTATCTCATTTAATAATCTTAGGGTCATTCTGTCATTCAAATAAAAATAGGTGTATGTGTTTATAAAGCATAAACTTACACACAATACACAATTCATCTCTCTCCAATAAAATTACAGGAATTAAAAAAATTCTAAATACTCTATTCAAAATTAGGGGTTGCAGAAGGCTCATTTTCCCAAGTTGCTGATTCCTTGCTTCAGGCAGATTCTAGCTTTGATTAAATTAATACTTGTCCAAACATAGGAGCAGAGCCAACCTGAGAATCAATGCCAGTTAAAGCTCTCAGCTCTTTGGCAGTAACTTTTATTTTTCATTACAGAAAATGGTCAAATTCTTCTCTCACTGCAGAAAGTTAATAGGAGCACTTGGATCAAACACATTTGCCTCATGGACTAAGTATTCAGAGAGGGTAGCTGTAGGAATTTTTTTTACATGCTGAAGAAAACCATATCTGTACGTATCTGTCACCAAGTTTCTATTTAAAATGAAAGTCCTGGAGGCTTGATCTGACATTATCATCTCTTGAAGTGTTTCTTTTCTTGTTTGCTTCATTCCACCACACCCATTATCCCTCCCCTGAGTTCGAGCCCTTTCATCTACTACTTAAATAATAATCACAGCTAATATTTATGCAGATTTCCAGGTAAGAGTCACCATATTACATGAGTTCACCAATGAGTTATCTGATTTTTCCTAACAATTTTATAAAGTGGGTACTACTATTAATCCAATTGCAATTGAAGTGACAGGCTTAGAGGGGTTAATTGACTTGCCTGAAGTTGCACAGCTAATAAGATATAGAGTAGCTATTTCTCTCATTTCATAACTTATGTTGTATATAGATTTAGTTTAGTAGAGAGACTTTTTCCCATTGAATGGAAATACACTGTTTTCTTTTTACCTTTCTCCAAAGATTGTGAGCTCTTTGAGAAAAGAACACAGTTTCTTTAGCTTTATCTTCCTATTTCATCTGTCCAGTAACCAACAGTCTTTCCAATAGAAGGTACAAAATAAATTATTTGGAAATTAATATCTTTAACAATTCTTAATTTTAAATTAAAATTTATTTTATTTTCAATTTAAATAAATTTGAGGTTGAAATGGAAACTCTATCCAGAGATCTCGCTCTTCATATATGTTGTCATTATCATCATCATCAATCACCACCACCCTTCCCCAAGCACAAAAGCAAACATCAAAGTCCATATTCTTAACATTAACACACAAAATAGCTGAGACAGACTCACACATGGAACCCCAGCTAGTTTTATTAGCTAAATATAATAGTTTCAAAAATCCATTGGTTAATATTTATTAGATATCGAAGACCCTGTGTGCCCCTGAAGTATTCTAATCAGAGATTCTTCATGCAAATGCCTATCTGCTCCTCAATCTGCTTTATAGCTATCAGGTTCCTAAAACTCTAGGCCCTTCTAAGGAACCACTGCCTTATTACCAGACTGAGAAGTCTGGAAAGATGGAACCCTAAAATGTAAGCAGATGTCTCTCTGAAATAGATCAATATTATCTAAATCAAAATATTCCAAACTCAAGATAAAGCAACAAAATCTCATTAGCAGGGCCATATTGACCTGGAGAAACGAGTGTGTATATTTAATGACAGAGGGATCAGCAGAAGGATGTTCCAATGAAGATCCTTGACAGTTATGGGAATAAAGTGGAAAGACTTCAAAGCTCACTGAAAATTGCAATTGGGGATTTTCTGCAAAGCATTTTTCCAATGGCTATTCCTCCCTCAATAGCCAATAAAGCTAATCAGCTACAGGTTTAAACTTTATCTCTTTGTTAGTCTGACTGTGGTCATCTGGAGAAGAGATAGTGATAGTAACTCCTTTTCTGATTGAAAATCAGCAGCAAGACTCAAAAATTATGAATTCCTAAATTACCACAACTGTTAATTTGTGACAATGGTTAACATTATTATTATCACTATCTTTACATATTGTGTTAAGAACTGTACATGCATCATTCATACAGTTTCATAACATCCCAAAAATCTTGTCATTTTTATATCTATTTGATACTTAGAGTTCTTGAGGTTAGAGAGGTTAAATAATGCATTCAAGGTCACACGGTTAATTTAAACCCCTTTTGTCCACACCATAGATTGTTGTCTCCTGCATCATTGATTCTATTTGGCATTGATCCTTTTGGTTCAGGGGAAATGGCTGTCTGGGTTCAAATCGTGAATCTGAATCTTACTGTGAATTTGGGCAAGCAGACTGGCCAATTGGAACCTCAATTATTTCACTTAAAAATAGTGATAATAGCACTGAACTTAAAATGGTTTTATGTGAATTATAGGTGATAATGCATGTAAAAATAATGAGTAATCAAAAACCTGGAACAGAGTAAATGCTACTATTAGTTGTATGTTCAATAAAAATCATTTGTTTGCCTATTCCTTCATTTGTACATCTATCAGATGTATATTGAATACCTAATCTATGTCAGACACTGAGCATCTACTGATGACTAAAACAGAAAAGGTCACTTCTCTGGAGGAAACTGATTTCACTAATACATTAACATGACATATAGCACAGACTCAAAGGCAAGAGTTAAATAAATAAGCTCTTTATTTTGTAAATAGAAACAATGACATTAAAGAAAAAGACTAAAACAGAATTTTGGTTTGGTGGGCTTCATAAGTCCCTGCTCTACCCAGACCTTGCATGTTGTTAGGTTATGATCCCAAATTGTGATGTTGCATGAGCCAATTTCACTCAAAAATCTTACACTGTTTATTTGGCATTGAATTGCCCCAGCCAGTTGCCATTTAAATTCTGTGTATATCTCCAAAACACTGAAAAAAAAATTGGTTTCAGTCGTGGTCAATATGCTTTGCACTATAAAAAACAAAATGTCCACTTTTACTTTTCATCTTCCAAATATGAGGCTGTTTTCTCTGTAGGCAAGTTAATGTCATAGGCATTTGACCTTTCCAAATTGGCCATCAGACATGTCTTTAACTTGATCAACCTGGCTTTGCTTTTATTTATTGGCATCCAGATTCTACTTGACTGATTATAGATTGTTTGCCCCCCATCTGTTATTTAAAAGCACATATTTAACCACAGTGAATTTCTTAAGCTACAGTTGATTTCAATCAATTTTATTTCACTCATTTTTAATTCTCTTCATGCCTAACTTAAAAAAAGTCCAATATGATATTTTTGCTGTGTCATTTGAAAACTTGCAAACAGATTAAGCTTGTGTTCACAGCCATGTGCAGCATTTCCACTTTTCTTCAAGTTTAAAATAGCAAAGGGTCCAGTAATAGTTGGTAATTCTAATAGAGAAACAGCATGATGTATTAAAAAGAGAAAAGAACAAGGACTCAAGGGATGTAAACACATTCTAATCATGTCATTCCTCAGCTTAAACCCTTCAATGATCCCCCCCGGACCACCACTTACAGCCCAATGACTTTAATCATGCATACAAGTCCATAAATACATTTACCACTTCAAGGCTATCTTCTTTAGCTCCCAATCTCGACAAATGCACTTCAGTTATGTTTCAGGACTTCATGTTCTCTCACCCCTGTTCTTTCCCTCTCTCTCTCTCTCTCTCTGGAATATTCCTGCCAGTGTAACTCCTACTTACTCTTAAAGATTTAGCTTAGGTTTTACCTCCCTCTTAGTAGTTTATCTCTACAACAGTATTTCCCAAATGCTCCTAAGATAAGAAATGCCTCAGAAAAATTTTAAACTTATTGATTTACAGTTTTACTAAAACAGTTTCTTCAGAGAAAACCATTAACTTCTAAAGAATCCAAGTCGAGTTCCAGTTCCAGGAAGGGTGGTGAGGTAGCTTGCATGGGAATACTCTCCTATAGATAACAACTATAAACTTTGGGGAAAAACCATTTGAAAGCACTGGAGAGAACAGAGAAAAACTGAAGGGAATTTGACTTTTGACAAAAGGCACATCAGAGGATGAGACCTATATTTAAAAATCTTTCCTCTAATGACTCTCCAGGATTGCATTGTTTTGAGAAGCTATAAATCAAGCAGAAGTATGATTTGCAGTTTTATTGGCTTGCTGTTTCAGAGAATGGAGCTCAGTTTACTGGAGTATCTGGAAATTGAGGAGGGAACTACAGAGATGGAGTCTCCACAAAACTTTGGCTGATCCCTGAACTGTTCACAGAGAGGATCTTGGGAAGAAACAATTAGCAAATGGAAAATCTGAATAGAGATCTCTCAGCTATTGGTTGACAACATGGGAAACACACTTTGCAGTTTGAATTCCACTTAGTTAGGAGTGTGTGTTAAAAGCTTTCTACTGAAATTCCACAACAATCATAGCTTAGAAGTTAAGACTATATCCCTGGAGTAAATAAGGACAAAATGGATACAGACATTCCTTAATAAAGCATAAAACTAAGCCTGCACAAAAGCCAAGAATATCAACTAGTAATATAACTGTCAAATAAAAAAACAAAAAGCACTCTTCAGAGGAAGATAAAAAAATCCAGAATTTCTAAAGCATATATCCATATATATATATAATCTACCAAAATTTATAATATAATAAAAAATACTAGAAGCGTATTACATATTTTCATGAAAAAAAGAGTTTAATAGAAATACAAAGATGACAAATATTTCAAAATTGGAAGACAAGGATTTTATGGAAACAATGAATATATTTAAAAGATTAAAAGAAAAGATGACCATAATGAGTGAACATATAGTGAATCTCACCTGAGAGTTGAAAACTATGAAAAAACAAATTGAATTTCTGGAGCTGAAAAGTACAATATACAAAACAAAACACAGATCAACATGATTATACAACTTTTAAAGCCTTTAAGAGAAAGAGAGAGAGTGAGCACATTGGGAGGAAGGGAGCTAACTGAAATTTTACCAAAGGTTGTAGGAAACATTTGTATATCCAATTAATTGAATATAAATGGTCTAATTACTCCAATTGAGAGGCACAGACTATCACATTATATTAGAAAGCAATATTAAATGTGTACATTCTATAGTAGGCTCAGTTTAAACATGAAGACACAGAGAAGTTTAAAGTAAAAGATTGGGGAACAATTCACCATGCAAGCAGTACACATAAGAAATCTGGTAAGGGCATATTAATATAAAACAGATTAATAGTCATTAAGGCAAAGACTATTATGAGAGTTAAAGAAGATTATTTCATAATCATAAAATAGTAAATTTATTAGGTAGATAACGCACTCATAAATGCACATACGTATAATAACAAAGTTTCAAAATTAAAGTTAAAAAAAAACCTTATAGAACTAAAGAGAATTGAGAGTTTTAACATACCTCCCTCAGTAAGTGATAGGATAAGTTAATCAAAAACTTAGTAAGAATAAAGACTATTAGAACACTAACTTCCACTTTAAAACATTGATAGTTATAGAACATGACACTCTAGGACAATTCAAATTATTTTCAACTGCATATGGAACAATCACCAAGAAATACCATATTCTGGGCAATAAAAAATATCAATGAATCTAAGAAGATTGAAATTTACAGTGGGTTCTTATTAATCAAAATTTATTAAATGAGAAATTAATAACAATATGATATCTAGAAATCCCTCCAAACACTTGCAAATTATACAGCACACTTTCAAATACCCCAGAGAACAAATAATAAACCCCAAGGGAAATTTAAAAATATGCTAAGTCAGTGATAATTAAAATACAATATATCCTTCATAGGATAGAGTTAAAGGAATGTTTGGGGGAAACTATATAGATTTAAAATGTTTATATTTGGAAGAAAAAAATATGAAGATTGAAAGTCAACGATTTTTTTTTCCAGTTTGAGAACTCAGAAAAAGGAGCAGAAAATTAATCCTAAAGTAAGTAGGTAAAGGAAATTATGATAATAGCAGAAATAAACAAAATAGAAAAAAATTAACAAAGGCAAAAGGTGGTTCTTTGAAAAAAAATTAAAAATTGATAAAATTATGCATCAAAAGAAAAGAGATTTAACACTATCAATTTTGAAAAAGGTAAAGAGGTACTATCACAGACATTAAAAAGATAATGAAATATTATGAACTTTATATCAAAAGGTTGATAAAATGACAAATTCCTTGAAATATGTAGACTCTCAAAGGTCCCTCAAGAATAAACAGATAACATGAATAGCTTTCTATATTAAACAAATTAAATTTTTCATAAATCCATCCCACAAATAAAGGTGCATGTATAAATGAATTCACTGGTAAATTCTATCAAATGATTAAGGAAAAAGGTCATAAAAATCTTATACAGACTCTTAGAAACTAGAGGAGGAAGGAATACAACTTAACTCATAACTCTGATGAACAAGCCTGAAAAAGATATTACTTAAAATAATTTACAGACCAATATTTCTCATGAATATAGATGCAAATATTCTTCACAAAATACCAATAAGACCAGTCCAGCAGTATATAAACAGGATACTAATCCAAGAACAGTTGGATTTTATCTTGGGTATGTAAGATTAGTTTAACACTCAAACATCCATAAATTAATTATTTTTAAAGAAGAAAGATGAGAAATCTATGCAGGAAAAACTTTGACAAAATTTAATAACTCAAATTGATGATTTTAAAATGCCTCAGCCTATTTGGAACAGAAAGGAATTTCCTCAATCTGATAAAAAAAGAAAAAAGACATCTATGAGAGCCTACAACTAACATCCAAAATAATAGTGAAATATCAAACACATTTTCCCCTAAAAGTAGACAAGGAAAGAATGTCTGCACTCATTATATTTGTTCAATGTTTTACTGGAGATTCTAGGCAGTATGCAATCAGACAGGGGAAAACATCATGACATTTAGGAAGGAAGAAGTAAAAGTTATCTTTGTAAAGAATTATTTATGTGAAAAATTGTGAGGATACCTCAATTAACTACAAATATGTAAATATAGCAAGGTTGAAAAATGCAAGGTCAAAACTTTTTTACAAGTCAATTATATTTTTATACTAGCAGCAAAAAAAAAAGGAAAAATAAAACTTCCTTTTACAGTACTGCCAAAAATCCTAAAATATTTCATAATAAATTTAACAAAAGATGTACAAGACCTAAAATGAAAATTATAAGCAATGATGAGAATATTAAAGATGGACTGAAAACTTGGAGTGATATGTTATATTTATGAATTGAAAGACTTAATATTAAGATATTTTCTGCAAAATGATGTACAGCTTCAATGAGATATCAATAAAAATTCCAGTGCATTTGTAGAAATTGGAAAGCATATTCTAAATATAGATGGAAATGCAATTTCTGTTAGACAATGTTCTTGAAAAAGAAGAACAGATTTTTTATTTCAAACTTGCTCTAACATACAATAATCAAGGCAGTGTGGTATTGACAAATATAACAGTAGAATACAATAAAAAGTACAGAATTATATCTAAAAACAAAATGTAAATTGCTTTTTTAAAATTAGACTTAAAAAATTCTGAGATAATTGTACATTGCCAAGAACTTATAAGAAATAATACAGAGAAATTGAATGTACCTTTTACCAGTTTCCCGTAGTAGTAATATCTTGCAAAACTATTTTAAAATATCACAACCAGGATATTGACAGTGATGCAGTAAAGACACAGAATTGTTCTATCACAACAAGAATACCTTGTGCTGTTCTTTATATAGCCACACCTATCCCCATCCCACTCCAGCTCCTTTCTTACCTCCTGGACATAGCCCTAGAAACAACTAATCTGTTTTTTTTTTTCCCCTAAATTTGATATTTCAATGTTACATATATGACTCATATAATACGTAACCTTTTATGATTGGCCTTTTTTCACTCAGCATAATACCCTCAAGACTCATCTAAGGTTTTGCACGTATCTACAGTTCTTTTCTTTTACTGTTGAGTATTATTCTAGTGTAAGGATTTACAACAGTTTGTTTAACCGCTCAACCATTGATTGACATCTGGTTTGTTTCCAATCATTAGCTATTATGAATAAAGCTGCTATGAACATTCATGTACATATTTTAGTGTAAATGTTGCCATTTAAAAAAATTATTTTAGCCATTGTGATAGGTGTATAGTGATATCTCACTGAGTTTAATTTGCACTTCCCAATTGGCTGATATTGAACATCTTTTGAAGTGCTTATATGCCATCTATATATCCTATTCAGTGAAATGTCTTTTCGTGCCTTTAACCAAGTTTTCTAACTTGATTTTTATTTTAATGTTTAGTTTTTGGAGTTCTTTATATATTCTAGATACTAGTTCCTAGACAAATAGATGGTTTGCAAATATTTCCACCCAGACCATAGTTTGCCTTCCCCTTCTTCAAAAGAATTTATGCAGAGCAAAAGTTTTAATTTTGATGAGGCCAATTTATTGTTTATTTTATTTAATGGCTCGTGCTGTTGGTGTCAGGTCTAAAAATGTTTGCCTAGCCCTAGGTTACAAAATTTTATTTTTACTTTTTCTAAAAATTTTAAATATAAGTCTATGAACCATTTTGAGTTAGCTGTTTTATACCATCTGAGACTTAGACTGAAGTTCTTTTTTGTTTGTTTATGTATGTCCATTTGCTACAAAAACATTTGCTGAAAGGCTGTCCTTCCACTGAAATTGATTTCATGACTTTTAAAAAATCAGAACATATTTGGGTGATTCTGTGGTTCTACTTCTGGATTCTCTATTCTGTTCTTGATCTATGAGCGTATCTCCCACTCTCTTGATTATTGTAGCAATATAGCAGGCTGTAATATTGGGTAGAGTGAGTCCTCCCACATTATTTTTAGTTTTTAAAATTGTTTTAGCTATTCTAGTTCCTTTTCCTTTCCACAAAAATTTTATAACAAACTTCACTCTCTCTACAAAATCTTTCTAGGATTTTGATAGGAATTGGATCCCTAAACTTATAGACCAACTTGGGGAGAATGACATCTTTACTATATTTAGGCTTCCAAATCATGAACACAGGATGTCTCTTCATTTATTAAGGTCTTCTTGGATTTTTCATCAGTATCTTTTCATTTTCAGCATAAAAAAAGATGTATAAGTTTTATTATGTTTCTACTACGTATTTAATTTATTTTGGAGTGTTTGTAAATGAGATTGATTTTAATTTTTGTTGCCATGTATTCATTGGTATATTATAGCAATATAATTGATTTTTGTATGCTACTCTTATAACTTGTGACCTTGCTAAATTCATTTATTAGTTCAAGGAGTTTTTGTTTTTGTATTTGAACCTTTGGGATTTTCTATGTAGGCAATTATGTTATCTGCAAATAGGGATAGATTTATTTCTTCATTTCCAATCTGTATGACTTTTATTTATTTTTTCTTGCCTATTTCAGTGGCTAGAACTCCTAACACTATGTTCAAAATGAGTTCACTGCCTTCCTATTTCCACCTTTCTTTCCTTTGGTTCTCTCTTTTGTAACTACCAGAGTTTTAGTTGTACTTAAAAGGGAGGGGCAGAGAGAAACAAGTGCATGGCAAACTTTTCCAGACCAAACATCATCAATTATTTTTATACAAAGTTACAAATGCAATTCAATGGGAGAAAGGAACATATTCTCAATAAATAGTACTGGAATAACTGGAAAAATTATGGAAAAATCAACTTTTATCCCTATGTTACACTGTGTAAAAAAATTAATTCAAGGAGAATCACTGGCCTGAATCCTTAAATTAATACAATAAACCTTGTATGAATGCATATAAGAGAAAATATTCATGAACATGGGTTAGTCAAAGATTCTTTAAAGTAGACCTAAAAATCACTAACATTAAAAAAATATATGAATTTGAGGACAATCAGCAAAATGACAACAGAGTAAGGAGCTCCTAGAGGCAACTTGTGCTACAGGGCAGTTAGCAATCACCCAGAGCTATCTAAAGCACCTGTTTGGGGACTCCAGAAGACCAAAAGAACATCCTGCAACATCACTGAAAGAATGGAAGGAGGAGACTGTGCATCTGCAGAGAAGATTCCTAAGTAGGGCACTCTATGCCATAGAGGCCAGTGCCCATCCTCCACTGATGGCACAAACCACCTCAGAGCTATTCCATGGCTGAAATTGGAAGCTCCAATTCCCAAAAACAGGGGAAGAAGAGACAATGGGGCACCAAATTCAGCTGATTAGTAAATTCAGTGGGCTAAATTATAATCATAAGAACAGCTGAAGTTTGAACCTGTCCAAGTCAAAAAGAGACTGATAGCTGCAATTTTAACTCCGCCCCTGGCACGAGGGGAAATGGGGAGGACTGAAAATCACAGTGCTGGTAGGGACCTGCTTCTTTATATCAAGATCAGATTGCAGCTCTACCATAAGCCCCAGCCTCACATCTGGCAGGGAGGAAGCTGGAGGGACTTGTGTCAGCCTTTCCGGGAAATACAGGCCACATAGCCAAGGTCAGTGATCATGCCACACTGGCAGCACAAGCAGCTTCAGGAGCTATTTTGTGGCTGGAGATGGAAGCTCCATTTCCCAACAACAGGGGGGGAAGAGATGGTCGGTCATCGATTTCAGCTACTGATTAGTACAGTTGGCTGGCTAAAGTATAACCCTAAGAACAGCTAGAGTTTGAACCTGCTCAAATCACAAAGAGGCTGGTAGCCGCCATTTTGACTCCACCCCCAGCATGAAGGGAAGCTGGGCTGACTGAAATTCACAGTGATGACAGAGACTGGTTTCTTTCATCTAGATCAGCCTGAAGCCCTGGCCTACGCTTCAGCCCCACCTCTAGCAGGGAGGAAGCTGGTGGGCCCTGTGCCAGCCTCTCCAGGTAAATGGAGTACATTCAGCTGGCACAGACTGAATAGTCAGAAGTCTACCAAGCCAAATGCGGTCATTTTGGTCCCGCACGGCATAGATTGCTGCTCACACCTGCAGCCCCAGCCTGGCCTAGGCAGGGGAGAAAAGGGCGTGAAGCTTCATCAGTCTCTCTGGGCAACTATAGTCTAGGCCTCCACGACTTGGATTATTACATATGGCTGTGGCTCTGTCCCAACCCCTGACAAAGGAGAAATTTGGGAGAAGATTCATCGGTCCCTAGGGCAATGAGGGCAGCTTAAGCCTCCACAGTTTACAGCACCAACTACATCCTTGGCTTCTACTACACAAACAGCAAGGGAGAAAGGGCAAGAAATCCCTAAAGAGAGAAATTTCACCCAGAATAAATACTCTCATAAGGCAGATACCAAGACATCAACAAAAAATTACAATCCGTACCAAGATACAGGAAAATATGGCCTAAAGGAGCAAGATAAGCATACAGATAACATAAAGAAGTTGAGACAACTAATTATAGATGTACAAACAAATCTCCTTAATGAAGTCAATTAGATGGCTAAACAGATTAAGGATATTAAGAAGACATTGAGTGAAGCAGATGTGGCTCAAACAGTTGGGCTATCATCTACCATATGGGAGGTCCCAGGTTCGTTTCCCAGGGCATCCTGGTGAAAGTGAGTTAGCCAGCAAGACGAGCTGGCCTGTGGAGAGAGCTGGCCCATGTGGAGAGCTGGCTTGCACGGAGACCTGGCTCAATGAAAACAGACAAAGAAGAGAGACAATGAGAGACACAACAAATCAGGTAGCTGAGGTGGCTCAAGTGACTGAGTGCCTCTCTTCCACATTGGAGGTCCCAGGATCAGTTCCCAGTACCTCCTAAAGAGAAGATGAGAAGAGAAGACAAGCAGACACACAGAGCACAAGGTAAATGCACAGAGAAAGCAAGACAGTGAATGCAAAAACAACAAAGGGGGGCAGAGATAAATAAATAAATCTTTAAAAAAAGACATTGGATGAGCACAAAAAGAATTTGAAAGCATACACAGAAAAAAAGCAGATCTTATGGGAATGAAAGGCATAATAAATGAAATTAAAAATACTCAGGAATCATATAATAACAGATTTGAGGAGGCAGAAGAAAGGATTTGTGAGCTTGAAGAAATGGCTTCTGAAAGTGAACAAACAAAAGAACAGATGAAGAAGAATGGAAAAAATTGAACAGGCTCTCAGGGAACTAAACGGCAGCAAGAGATGTGCAAACATACGTGTCATGAGTGTCACAGAAGGAGAAGAGAAGGGAAAAGGGGAAGAAGGAATATTTGAATTTATCAACCCTATTGAAGGACATAGATATCCATGTACAAGGAGCAAAATGTACTTCCATCCAATAAATCCAAATAGACCAACTCTGAGACACATACTAATCAGAATGTCAAATGCCAGAGACAAAGAGAAATCTGAGTGCAGCAAGAGAAAAGCAGTGCTTAACATATAAGGGATACCCAATAAGATTAGGTGCTGATTTCTCACCAGAAACCATGGAGGCAAGAAGAGTGGTATGATATATTTACAATCCTGCAAGAGAAAACCTTCAAGCCAAGAATCTTATATCTGGCAAGATTGTCTTTCAAAAATGAGGGTGAGTTTAGAATATTCAGATAAACAGAAACTGAAAGAGTTTGTAAACAAGAGAATGGTTTGGCTGGATACACTAAATGCTGTGCTACAGCCTGAAAAGAAAAGACAGGAGAAAGAGGCCTGGAAGAGAGTCTAGAAATGAAAATTATATAAATAAAAGTAACTAAAAGTATCAAAGAGTGGTGGAAATAAAATATGATAAATAAAACCCAGATATTCAGGAAAAAACTTAACCAATGATGTGAATCACTTGTATTCAGAAAACTATAACTTATTGTTAAAAAAATTTTTTTTCAAAAAGACCTAAATAATTGGAAGAACATTCTATGCTCACGAATTAGACTAAATATCATTAAGATGTCAATTCTACTCATATTGATATATAGATTCAATGCAATCCTGATAAAAATTCTACCACCATTTTTAAATAACTGGGAAACATGATTATCAAACTTATTTGGAAGGGTAAGCAGTCCTGAATAGCCAGAAATAGCTTAAAAAGGAAAAGCAAAGTTGGAAAACTCTCATTTCCAGACTTTAAATTATATTACCTAATTACAGTGGTAAAAATAGCATGATACTGGCATAAAGACAGACACATAGACCAATGGAACCAAAATGATGGTTCTGAAACAGACCCTCACATCTAAGTTCAAGTGATTTGTGACTAGCCTTTCAAACCCACCCAGCTCAGGCAGAACAATCCATTCAACAAATGATGCTGAGAGAACTGTATATCCATAGCCAAAGGAAGGGAAGAGGACCCCTATCTCACACCTTATAAAAAAATTGACTGAAAATGTATCAAAAATCTAAGTATAAAAGCAAGAACCATAGAGCTTCTAGAAGAAAATGTAGGAAAATATCTTCAAGACCTGGTGGTAGGTGGTGGATTCTTAAAGAAGATAAGAGGAAGGCTGAGATGGACTGTTGAATGTATGAAGAAATTTTAATTAACTTTACTGTAAAAGTGTGGAAATGTACAGTGTTGATGGTAACAGTATAGTAAGTAACAGTTGGTTTATAAATGGGAATGTGGCTGAAAATGGTAGTCTAGGGATGTAAATACCAATTGACAGTAAGCTGGAGAATAATCTAGGGACTGAATAGCACAGTAAACCCAGAGATGGAGGAGAATTGTGGTTGATGGTACAGTTGCAAGAGTGTCCTTTTTAAGTCAGAGCAGATGTACATCACTCTTGCAGTGTGGTGAGAATGTGGAGAAGCATGGGAAAAATACAACTGGAGTAACCTGTGGACTATGGTTAACAGTAATAATGTAATATTCATATATCTATGCCAAAGATGTACTGTGTTGATAATGAAGGATTATGGAAAAAGTGTGCCAAACGTTTGCTGTGGACTTAATAATCTGAGGATATTATCTTATAATCTGTAACAAATGTTATGCCATGGTGTGGTGCATTGATAGAGGGGTGTTGTTTGAGAATTCTGCAGATGTACATGATTGTTTTGTAAGTTTTCAACTTCTATCATAAAAATATATTTTAAAAATAATAATAGGGTGGGTTGTGGGGGAAATAAACCAAATGTAATATAAGATCTATAGTTATTAGTAAGATTTTCACAATATTCTTTCATAATTTTTTGTTGTTTATGTATGTTCATGTAAAAATGATATAATAATAATAATAATGGGGTGGGTTGGGGGAATAATACTTTAGTTATAATATTTTCTAACTAAAATATTAGTTGGAAGTAATATTTTGAGGATACTCTTTAATCATTAGTTAAAAATGTTTCAAAACAAGGCAAGGTATTGATGGTAGGGTGAGTTATGGGAGTCCTGTATGATGCCATGCATATTCATTTTGTAAGTTCACAACTATTAGTATACACTTACTGTTTATGTATGTTTATGTATGAGGGATATACTTCAATAAATTTTTAAAAATGAATTGTGCTTTATAAGTACATGTACATACAAACACAAATACATTTTTAAAAAAACCCTGTTGCTCACACCAAAATGCTGTTGATAAAATAAAAACTCAAGGTAGAGACTAGAAAAAAAAATTCAGTACATGAATCTGGCCAAGTACTTGTATTTAGAACATAGAAAGAACTACATATCAATAACAAATAATTCACTAGGAATAAATTGGAAAAGAACAGGCATGTCACAAAAGAAAACACACAAACAATAAGCCCATGAAAATTGTATAAAATTATTCTCATAAAATGCATGTTAAAATGCCAATTACGCATTGTTTCATACCCACTAGAAGGCTAACAACAACAAAAGACAGCCCACACCCAATATGACTAGTTTGGAGAACATCTGGAACTCTCAACACAGTTGGTGTGAGTGTAAAAGGAATCACTTGGATAACCAAAGATCACTTATAAAATTAAGCATACATCTAAGCCAAGCTATTCAATTCCATTCCTAGGTATTTATGAAGAAAAATAAAAAATCATATTTGCAAAAATACTAATAACACCTCTATAGATAATGAGAAAAAAATCAGAAATGAACCAAATGTCCAACAGGAAAATAGATTAAGAAAAGGCAGAGTATCCATGCAATGTAATCTACTCAGCAATAAAAAGGAATGAATTATTGATACTCACAACATGGATAAACCTCATAAACATTATGTTAAGTAAAAGAAGCCAGATATCTAAGAGTATATATACGAAGAGCAATAGCAGGCAAATATAATTTATTGTGCTAAAAACAGAAGAGCAGTTACATCATAAAATTAAATATGTATCACCCAACTATCAGTAAAAATGGGACTGTTGGAGCCATACAATCTTATTCTAGGTCTCAATTCTTAACACTAAGAAACTGCATTAGGTTTTGTCCTACTCATGATAATTTTTATGTAAATCTTTGTACCCATTTTCTATGCCATATTGCCTGCCACAGACCTGGGAAAAGGGGTTGAAATTAACTAGAAAGAAACTAGAGAGGACTTCCTGGAATAATGGAAATGTCCTATAAATTAATTAGTATGGTGGATACATGGGCATACACATTAAAACATTTTCCTATATGCAAAATTTACCTCAGTAATAAAATGGGGAAAAGTGGGGTTAAAAGTAAAAGGAGTATTTAAAAAAAATTTTTTGCAACATGTTGCAAAAATATATCATTTCACAATACTTACTATAGAATTATAAGCTATTCTGAGTCCTTCCCTGAATGTTTAGTTTAAGTGGGTTTTAGATAAGATACCCATGATGCAGGCATAAAAACACAAATTATTTTGCTAGAAAAAAAATTTAGATCAAGAAAAATACAATATAATTCATTATATAATTAAAACTTGTAGACATGGCATTGGATTAGCAGATAAGGCTCACTGCTCTCACAAAAACAATGGAGAAAGAGCCTAAAGCTGTCAGAGGGAACTGCTTTGGGGGTCAGCAGACCAGGACAGTGCTTCATAACTCCCAGGAGGGTGAGGGACAGACAGACAAAGAAGCTGAAACAACAAACTATGAGTTACTGAACCTCCCGGCTTTCAGGAAAGGCTCCCCTCCACCACACCCAAGATATTCAGTGGTGGTTAAACCCATGTCGCATTGAAGCTGACTGAGAGAGTAGCAGATGTCTTCCTCCCTGCCAACTGTTACAAGGTAAAAGGGAGGGGGAGTTAGGGGGCTTTTCTTCAGTGAATTCTGTCAGCAGAGCCCCTTTGAATCTTGCCTCTAGCCAGATGAAAACAAAGGAAAACCAAAGAGATACACCTCTGTGGAAAGGTGCGCCCAAAAGCACCATCTGCTGGCAGATCTGGAAATAACATGGACAGAAACTGCTTTTAGAGCTCTCTTTATCCCATCCCTGAGAGAAAGTCTGGACCACATTAGTGAGGACCTGGCATGGTTTTTGGTAACTTCCACTGGGCAGTTTTAAAGACTTAGGATAAGTTGAACCAAGTATCAAAGAGCTGTGAAAAAAAAAAAAATAATAGGCAAGAGAGAGAAATTGTCCATTAGAGTAAATTCACCAACATATCAGATGCCTAGACATCAGAAAAAAATTGCAAATCATACTAGGAAACAGGAAGAGATGGCCCAGCCAAAGGAAAAACCAAATATCCTGAAGAGTTTCAGGATTTAAGACAATTAATCAATGATAGTCACACAACTCTCCTAAATTACTTTAAAAAATTGAAAGAAAAAATGACTAAAGAGATAAAGGATATTAAGAAGACACTGGGTAAGCATAAAAAAGAATTTGAAAGTTTTCAAAGAAAAATAACAGACCTAATGGGAATGAAAGACACGATAGATGAGATTAAAAATACACTAGAGGCACATAAGAGAAGATTTGAACTGCTTGAAGACAGAATTAGAGATTTTGAAGACAGAACATCTGAACTGGAAAAGACAGGAAAACAAAGAGAAGAGAATGGAAAAAATGAAACAGGGTCTCAGGGAATTGAATGGCAATGCAAAACACAAAACATAGGCATTATCAGTATTACAGAAGGAGAAGAAATGGAAAAGGAGAAGAAAGAATATTTGGTGAAACAATGAATGAAAACTTCCCTGCCCTTATGAAACACATAAATATCAATGTCCAGGAAGGAAAATGCACCCCAAACAGAATAAACACGGATAGACCTACCCCAAGACACCTAGTATTCAGAATTACAAATATCAGAGATAAAGAAAAGATTCTGAAAGAAGAGAAAAGCAAAGCATCAATACAACAGAAACTCGATAAGATTAAGTGCTGACCTCTCATCAGAAACCATGGAGGATAGAAGAAAGTGGTATGATGTATTTAAGGTATTGAAAGAGAAAAACTGCCACCCAATAATTCTGTATCCCACAAAGCTGTCCTTCAAAAATGATGAGGTGTTCAAATTCTTCACAGACAAAAACTGATAGAATATTTTACCCAAAGACCAGATTTACAAGAGATACTAAAGGGACTGCTGCAGCCTGAAAGAAAAAAATAAGGCGAGAGACTTGGAAAAGAGTGTAGAAATGAAGACTATTAGAAAGGGTAAAAAAATAGGCTATAGTATGATACAACAACTGAAAGACAAAGGTCAAAATGGATGAAGTAAGTAATGCCTTTACAGTTATAACATTGAATGTTAATGGCTTAAACTTCCCAAACAAAAAACAGACTGATAAAATGGATTAAAAAATATTACCCATCTAAATGTTTTCTATAAGACACTCACCTCAAATGTAAGGACACAAACAGGTTGAAAGTGAAAGGTTGGAAGAAGATATTTCATGCAAATAGTAACCAAGAAAGAGCTGGAGTAGCAAGACTAATATCAGACAAAATAGATTTTAAATGCAAAACTGTTATAAGGGATAAAGAAAGTCATAATATATTAATAAAAGGGGCAATTCAACAAGAAGAAATAACTATTCTAAATATTTATGCACCTAACCTCAGTGCCCCAAGATACATGAGGCACACACTGGCAAAGCTGAAGGGAGAAATACATGTCTGTATAATAATAATTGGAGACTTCAATACACCATGCTCAGTGTTGGATATAACATCTGGACAGAGGATAAAGAAACAGACAACTTGAATAATATGATAAATGAACTAGACCTAACAGACATCTATAGAGCATTGTACCACAAAACAGCAGGTTATACATTCTTTAAGTTCTCAAGGATCCTTCTCCAAGATAGACCATATGTTGATGTTGGGTCACAAGATAAGTCTCAATAAATTTAAAAAGATTGAAATTATACAAAACACTTTCTCTGATCATAATGGAATGAAACTGGAAATCAATAATGGACAGAAAAAATTCATAAATATATGGAGATTAAACAATATACTCTTAAACAACAAGTGGGTCAAAGAAGAAATTGGAAGATAATTCAGCAAATATCAAGACAAATGAAAATTGGAATACAGAATATCAAAACCTATGGGACACCACAAAGGCAGTGCTGAGAGTGAAATTTATACCCCTCAATGCTTACCTTAAAAAAGAAGAGCTAAAATTGAAGATCTAACTGCACACCTGGAAGAACTAGAAAAAGAACAGCAAACTAATCCCAAACCAAGCCTAAGTAAAGAAATAAAGAGAGAAAACACAAAGAAAAAAAGAGAGAAAACACAAATAAAATCAGAAATGAGACAGGGGACATTACCACTGACCTCATAGAAATAAGAGAAATCATTAGATGATATTATGAACAACTGTATGCCAAAAACTTAGAAAATGTAGACGAGATGGACAGATTCCTGGAAACACATGAACCATCTACACTGACTTTAGAAGAAATAGAAGACCTCAACAAACCAATTCCAAGTGAAGAGATTGAAACAGTCATTAAAAACGTCCCAGGGAAGCAGCTGTGGCTCAATTGGTTGGGCTCCTGTTTACCATATGGGAGGCCCCAGGTTCATTTCCTGGGGCCTCCTGGTGAAGGTAAGCTGGCCCACACGGCGTGGTGAGCGAGCTGGCGCAACAAGATGACGCAACAAAGGGAGACAAGCAGACACAGAAAAATGCACAGCAAATGGACACAATGAGCACAAGCAGCAAGGGGGGGATAAATAAATAAAAATAAATCTAAAAAAAAAAAATTAAAAAAAAAAAGT
>JAQZBX010027865.1:0-28121 GCA_029593785.1 Cabassous unicinctus
AAAAAAAAAAAAAAAAAAAAGTAGTGAAGTTCTGATACAAGCGACAACATGGATGAACATTGAAGACATTATACTGAGTGAAATAAGCCAGACACAAAAGACAAATATTGTATAATCTCACCAACATGAAATAATTTGAATAAGCAAACTCATAGCATTAGAATCTAGACTATTGGTTATTAGGGCTGGGTTGGGGGTAGAGAAGAGGGAGTTAATGCTTAATTTGTATAGAATTTCTATTTAGGTTTTATTGTAAAGTTTTGTATATGGATAGTGGTGATGGTAGCACATTATTGTGAGTGTAATTAATAGCACTGAATTTTATATGTGAATGATGCAAAAAGAGGAAATTTTAAGTCATATAAGTGTTAATAGAATAAAAATTAAAAGATAAAACATTGGACTGTATAACACAGGGACCCTATTTTAAATGATGTACTATAGTTAATAGTACAAGTATAAAAATGTTCTTTCACAAATTATAAGAAATGTACCACACTAAGACAATAGGGAGGTATATGGGGAAAAATAATGTAAAACTATGGACTATAGTTATGATACAATTTTAATATTCTTTCATCAATTGTAAAAAAGATACCACACTAATGCAAAGTGTCAACAATAGGGGGTATATAGGAATGCTGTAACTTTAATGTAATTTTTCTATAAACTAACAACTTCTATAATTAAAAAAGTTAAATAAAAAAGTACCTTTAAAATTATTATATATCAGGAGAACTAATTTTTTTTTTTAATGTACCAGGGGCCGGGGATTGAACCTAGGACCTCGTATGTGGGAAGCTGGCACTCAACCACTGAGCCACATCAGCTCCCCTGAGTTGGGTTTTTTGTTTGTTTTGCTTGTTGTTTGCTTTTGTTTTTTTCAGGAGGCACTGGGAATCGAACCCGGGACCGCACGTGTGGGAAGCAGTCACTCAACTGCTTGAGCCACATCCGCTCTCCAGGATAACTAATCTTAAGGAAATATAAATCATGGTTAACCAACAACAACAGCAAGAAATGAATGTTATGCAATGATCTACTTTCCTTTTTACTAATCTAATCGAGCACAATTGTTATGTAACCAAATACACAAAACCATTAGAGTTCATTCTCTGTCTATTGCCTTCTTCCTCTCTCTGTCCCTCTCTTTTATTTACTGTCTTCCTAACAAAGGAAAGGAATGGGAAGCAATTTTTAGTGCATGTCTGTTAAAATGTTATATTATCAATATAGTTTCCTTTATTTCATCTCCATAACAATAATGTGCCGTAGATATTTTTATATGGAGTAATAATGCTTCATATAAGAAAGCTTAGCATTGAGTCAGGATATAGGGTAGACTCACAAAAGTGAAGAGTAGATCTATACACCAGCAACAAACAAAAATATATACACAGAACACACATATGAATATTGATATACCATTTATCACTAAAACTAAAATGGATCTGGAAATAAATCTAAGAAAAGTTTTGCAAACTCTGTATATTATGTTTTTAATACTTTGCTGAAATACACTAAATACAAATTTAATAAATGGGGATTTGTTCCATGATAATGATGGGAACACTAAATTGATTTATGGGCAATGCAACTCAAATAAAACCCTGACAAGATTTTCCATGGAAGTTGACAAATTGATTCTAAAATTTATATGGAAATTCAATGGTCCTAAAATATTATGGCATGTCTGAACAGGAAGGTAGATAACGAGGGGAGATTTGTCCTATTTAGAGATCAAGACTTTAAAACCCAAGGTGACTGTGGAAGGGGAAGAGAGTGGGATATATGGAAATCCCTTATATTTTTAATGTAATATTTATGTAATCTAAAGCTCCTTTAAAAAATTTAATTAAAAAAACAAACATACCAAAAAAAACCATAGTAATTAATGTATTGTGCCTCTGGTGCAGGGGTATATAAATTGACCACAGAATAGCACAGAAAGTCCAGAGATGATACCAATAAAACTGACAGTAAATACAAGAACTGGCATTTCCTCAAAGAGGAAGCATTTGTGTTCAAAAAGTAAACATTTGAATAAAAGTTTAAACTGACTAGTAATCAAAAACATGCAAAATGACCTACTATGTTAGAATCATGACCAAAAAAAAGTAAGACAGAGAAAATACCCAGCCTTTGAGAGGATGTAGATCAATAGAATTTATTATTCATTACTGGCAGCAATTTAAATTGATACAACCACGTTGGAAACTAGTTTCATGTTACCCTTTAAAGTTGACCAGCAATACAACCAGCAATTCCATCCCTAGTTATACTTCTAGTAGAAATTTTACACCTTGTATGATTCATAGCAGCGTTTGTGATTTTAAAAACCCAGAGACAACCTAAATAACTTTAAATAAATTGCAGTGTATTCACACAATAGACAGCTATGAAAATGAATGAACTACACTATCCAGAGCAACAGGGCAACGCAGATTAATCTTAGTAACAAAATGTTGAGTGAAAAATAAAAAGCCAGACTACGTGCAGTATGGCCCTTTTTAAAACATTAGAAACAAGCAAAACTAGGGCTAGTTTATAAATGTTCTTTATATTTAGTATCTTATATTCATTTTCCCCCAAGTTAAAAAATAAAAAATATAAATGAAATTAAAGAGGGTAATGTGTGAACGCGTGATAGAGAATTGGGTGAACCAAAAGATTATGATTAATCCCAATCTATGTATCTGATAAAAATGAAAGTAAAGACCAGAGAAGTTAATTTATTTGTCGAATGTCACGCAAACATGAAGGTGCAGAGACTGAAGGCGGTTCGTGGAGCTCAAAGCCACTATCTTTCCATCATACCAACATGTGCCAAAGAACAAGAGAATAGAAAAGAGTAGTTCTTTAAGGTAACTAGGCACAAAATTTCTAAAATTGTAGAAAGTATTCATTCCTAGCAACTGTTTACCAAAACACTTCCCTAAAAATCATGTCTAATTCATACAACTTTTGTCTTCCCTAATATTTTTGAGGCTCCATTTGAAAATAATGAAGTAAGAAAACAGATAAACTAGATTGCAGAGAACAGAACTGACATTTTAAATATTTAAGACAAACTGAAAGCAAATTTGTAATGCAGTCTCCGATGCAATTTGACTCGAGCATCTTTTAAAGCATTTTTGTAACATTTTACCTTAACAGAGCTGAAAGCAGGATTTGAGATCATCTATTTAAATCTTCTTATTTTACAGATAAATTCCCAAGGTCATAGTCAAACCTGGTCTCAAGGTCACTTCTGTTGTCTGAATCCCACAGGGGTTTCCAGCCCTGATCCAGTGACCTGGGGGATTTCCGTCATTCTGGACAGAATAATGCTTTTAGAAGCAATCTGAGAAAGAGAAGGTGAATAGGCGAATGTCAACTATTCTAGTGTATGCCTCACAGGGAAGATCGCTCTACCACAAATTTATTATGCTTCTACATAGTGCAGCTTCCGTGGAATTTAGCACCTCCTCCCACTGTGGCAATCCCCCTGCTGCTTCAAGTCAACTTCCTTAAAAGTTAGGGAGGGCAGGAAAGTCAATTAGTCATCACTTAATATCTAAAGGGATAAAATCAGTGTGATAACAGATGAGTGCGCTTAGTTCTTCTTGCCTACTCTTAAATGGGGAAAAGGTTTAAGATGCTCTGTTGAAGTATTTGAAAAAAGGTATCACTCTGAGGAAATCCAGATTAAATCTAGCTTCAATTTCTTGTCAACATACTTCTTATTTCTAGTAACACAAAGTAAGTCCTTTGAATGCTCTCCGATCCATAAACAGCTGTCTCTCAAATTTACAGTTTGGGCTCCCCCAAAATCAAAGCAAACAACCAAAGAAGTCATCTCCTCTGCCTGGAAATTCCTTCTCCTGCCCAAATAGTAACTTAGATTCCTGTCCAGTGTTTAAATTCCAGTCAATATTTTACGTTCTCTGATCTCCCCAATTAGTATGCTCCTTTCCTGAGACCACCTTATTTTTACCTTATCAAAGTATCCATCACAATGCCCCTTGCTTTAGAGGACTTAGCATCCCTCTTATTATTGCACAGTGAGCCTCAGGAAGGCAGGTGCTGGGTCCCATTCACTTGGTCAGAGCCACATCGCTGCCTCTTAGGATTCCACTCTTTGTGGTTGGAGACTGAGAACCATAGACCATATTTCTCAGGCGCCCGTAACCTCTTTAGGTTCAGCTAATGGGAGAAAAAAAAAGACGAGTGAACCTACTCTTTTGGGGCTGTCCAGTAAGGGCGGCAGGATTGGCACCAGGAATGGTGGAGGTGCAGCCACAGTGGCAGTGCCTGGGAGGGCAGGGCTCCGGGCGCCTGCTCAGGCAGCTTAGCTCCAACCGCAAACCCCAGGGCACCGTGCCGTGGGTCCTGGGTAATATTAGTGGCCCCTTTGCTTCTCCATTTCAAAGGTGTAGTGTTTTCCTGCAGTTACTAATCTTTGGTAACCATATCTTCTGGTCCACAATCCTTCTAATACCCAAGTAAGAAAATTCTGTATTAAACTCCCTCTGAATTTTATTCAGTGGTTCTGCTTCCCTGATCAGACCCTGCCTGGCACATGCATATTGGGACCTAATACAATATTGTATGCAAAACAATGAGTAAAATGTAAAATTGATGTTTTAACTTAGATGAGAGAGGTTCCTTCCTAACTAAATATGATTCCAGGTCTGCAATTTCAAGACTTTGAAGGAACACAGAACACTTAATAGCAAAACAATTGAACACTGGTAAAATCAGGCCCCTCCCAGTTACCATTCCTGCTCACATTACGCAGGACCACCTCTACCCACCTTCCTCTGTAGTAGGTTATTTGCAGGTATATATAAGATATCATGGTTGAGTATAACATGTGTCAACATCAAATATATAAAGCAAATTAAATGTAAATTTATTCCAAACTTCAAAAGATAATGATTTGAATAGCAACAGATTAAGAAAAGCCTTTGGAAAAACTGCTGAAGACCTCAAGTATTTTTGCAAAATTTACCTCCTATATTTATGTTGTTAAAGTCAGGCAGATGCAAACAATGTCTTTTCACTCTGTCATACAATTTTGACAGGAAAATAATGTAAAGATAAATAAAACGAAGGCTCAACGTGAATTTGATAGTTTAATGGCCACAAATTCTTCCCACACCAGAATGCACCCCCCTTTGCATGTGACGTTGTCCTTCCTGCCAACCTGAAGTGGACTTTAGTATCTACCTACTTCAATCTGGGCTGGGCGCATGACTTGCTTTGATAAGCAGAACGTGGTAGAAGAGACATTATGTGACTGTCAGAGCCTAGGCCTCAGGGATCTTGCAGGTTCATTTTCATCTCTTTGATCACTGCCCTGAGATCTCCATGTAATGAAGCCATTCTAGCCACGTGGAGGATATCTGAGTTCCTCCATATGGCAGCCAGCACCAACTGCCAGACAGGTGAGAGAGGTCACCTTGGACCTTCCTGTCTAGGTAACTGTCAGAAATGTGGGAAATAATAAATCACTGTTGTCTTCAGCCACTAAGCTTTGAGATGATTTGTTACACAGCAAAGGCTGACTGAAACACAGTGCTTGCTTCAGTTTTGGATTATTTTAATAATTAGCAAATAGTTGCAATATTTTCATAATTGTTACATTTACTTTTTTAATAATGTCCTTTCTCCTAAAAACAGTAAACAATGGGATATTTTACAAATCCATAATCTTTATAGCCAATCTTAGATTTTCTTTGGACAATATTCCATGAGTGAATAAATTTTTGCCTTTGACCCATACCTCACTTTCTGAAAGATAGGAGGAATGGACAGGTATTTATGAGTGAAAATATTCACCTTAATATGGATATATATCTGCAAAAGAAAATGACATTTAATAATTAGGCCAATAATTTTGACAATGCATGATGCCATGAGATATTTTAAGAGAATCCATGAGTTTCTCAAAATTACTTTTTATGTATTTAATAAAATCAGCAGGGTCTTCAATTAAAAGTAGTTTTTTCAAGAATATACAGCTTTATATTTTATATAAACCTCCTTTTGAGAGGACCCTGTGGCCCCGAGACTTTCCTGAAAATGAGACAAATGAAGAGACATTACCTATAAAGCTACACACTCAAGATTGTATGTCATTGAAAATTGTTATGTGTAACACTATAGATATAGAACTATATATAATTAAACATATATACAGATGTCTATATAGAGATCTCTATGAATAGATATAACAGATATACCATTAACATTTATGACATTTTAAGAAATAAGAAATTGACAAAAAGCACAACCCAGTAAAATAAAATGAGTCATAATCCTACCCTGAGAGTGAGTGTGTATTCAATGGTATTTAAAGAGAAGTCCTTATGCAGGGAAATTTTCACTTTCTTAATTCAACCTCGTTCAATAGAGTGAAAGAATTTCATAAAAACTTCATAACTGAAAAAGGCTCATATCATTTTGTTGTTTTGCAATAAGGAACATATGAATGGAATGGATTTCAATGTTTTTTTTTTCCATATAAAAATTGATCTGGGGTTATATCACTCTAAAATACAACAGGTACCTACAGGAACTCAGAGGGATCAAAACTAATGTTCAGCCATACTTCTCTTTGGTAGATATCATACCTTTAACATATATTTTAAAATAAAAGGGTGAGGACATTAAAACTTTGGCTTGGAGTTAACTCTTAGTGACAGCAAATACATTTATAATTATGATTAGCATGATTCTTGAAACCTCAGGCTTATTTTTGTATTAATAATGATGGGAATCATTTATTGAACCCTCACTATGTGGCAGGAACAGGGCTAGGGAACTTGCATTAATCGTTTTCATATAATAATCACAACCAATCTGGAAGGCAAGGTTTAGAGAGATTTAGTAACCTGCTTTAGTGGGCAAAAGGAGCTGAAATTCAAAGCTCTGGCTCTTGGTTTTATTCCCTTTGCCCTTTTATTCCCTGGGTCACAGTGCTCTTTAGATCTTAACTACAATCAATTTTGTTCTATTATTAGAACTTGTTTTGTTATTTTTTCCTTTGGTTCTTTAATCTGAGCCACTTTATTTTAAAATTTGAACCAAAGTATGCATGCTAACTTGTACTAAGAATAATTACTCTATACTAGTAACTTAGGTAATTACCCTTCATCTAACTCCCCACTTTATCTCCTTGATAGAGTATTCAATATGCACCACCACAATATTATCTATAAGCAGTCTACTTTGTTACTCCAATCCCCTGAGTTCCCTTTGGATTCATTCAGAACATAGAGACTCTTTTCCTCTTCTGAGACTTTACAATCTGAAATTTTAATGCACATATTTTCAATAAGATTGTAAAGAAAATTTCTTTTTATATGTTCCTTATGGAGAAATTAGGTACTGAAACCTGGGCACATCCTAAAAACTTTATCCTGTCTTTGAAATCCTCTGTCAGATAGAACTTTCTGCATTGATGGAAATGTTCTGCATCTGCATTGTCCAATATGGTACCTGCTAGTCATAGGTAGCTATTGAGAACTTGAAATGGGCTGGTATGATTAACAGACCTTAATTTTAATACAGTTAGTGGCTATCATATTGAATGGGAGTTGCGATGAAATTACTTCATGCGTACATCCACCTCACTGTGCTAACCCCTTAGGACTGCTCTAGTTTCTTTAGGAAAACAAGTCCACCTTGTAGCTGCACTATTTCTTCTCCTCCTCCTACTGTAAAGATGGCGCCCTTGACGTTGTTAACAAAAGTAATTACCAGTTTTACTTGCAGGAGATTAACCCCAGCTATCCTCACTCTTCTATAATGATAGTTTTCTACCTGAGAGTTGGAGAATTGCTCCCTTAGGGCGCTTTACGGCGCATCAGCTGCCAGGCATAAAATTTGCTGTGTGTTGTGGATCTGAAGATCTAGGTGGTGGGTGGATTTGATTTCCCTGGACCTGCCTAAGGCCAAATTTGTTTCTGCTTCATTATTCTGAGAAATGGAATCTTTCCATGAGGCAGTGTAGAGTTCTAAAACATAAATGTTGGTAGATATAAAAAATTTTCAAAGTTCTTATCCACAGAATTCTTTGTTTTCTACAGTAACTGTGTTCCCTTATGCTTAAATCAGTTCACTGTAAAGACTTCACAAATCTAAGCATGACATTTTCTAACAAGATACATTTCTACTGGGATAAGCTGTGGTTTTTTTTTTTGGTTGTTTTTTTTTCTTTAAATCAGGGAAGTAAAATTCTGAATGCTGTAGTTACAGGGTTTCACAAAACTGTAGAAAAGGCAAATCCTTCTTTGACATCCTAAATATCCTTTTCTTCATCTTCCCCTACTGCACTGCACCCTTTTTGCCATTTTGTTTCCTGCCCAACCGTCTTGAATCAGGTGCTCATTGCCTTTCCCTAAATCATGGTCTGGTCCTAGAAGAGCTGAAATGCACGAGCTTCAGATGAGAGTGAATCTAAGACAATCGCACCTTTTTAATGCACTCAAATATTAAGCATAATGTTATCTTTGTTGAAGGGAACTGGTTTCTCGAATGCTAAATATATTTAGAACAATTTGATGTAATCAAGGATTTATTTTCTAGCTGCTGAATTCTCACCCTGATTTTGTGTACCTAATGTTGTTATGTGTAAAATAAACCCAGATATAGTGTCAGACTTATCTTTCTATACCAAAAAAACAAAAAAAACAAAAAACCATTTAAGTCAAGACATACCATACAAGGAAACCTGCATATATGTGAATATTGGTGTTATGTTGGATTATGATATAATTAAATTAGAATTGAGAATATCCCCAAAGTACTTACTTTAAAGAAACATGCAAGCAAATTGCTTGAATTTAAAATTGAAAAGGGTGCCCCCCCCCCCCTTCTTTTTTACTGTTTTCTCCCCTTGTAACCTCCCAATACCTCATGGGTAATTAACTCACTTTTGTTCGGGAACGTAGTTTAGAAAGAATTATCTTCATATAATGGCTTGTTCATCTCACAGATAACAGAAGTACATAACAACATCATTTTTATTATTTTACCTGATATGGAGTAACAGGAATCAGATTTATATTCTTACTTGAAATAACTAAAATAAACAAAGTATATAAAGCAATGGCTTTTAAGACACTAGATATCAGTTGATAAAGGACAGTGATTTTAAATTGTAGGACAAGACAAATACTACAATTGCTCCAACATACTGCCTTGAGAAAGTTTCCAGGTGGTGGTGCAGGGAAGGAAAACCTCTGCAGAGCTGGGTAGATCATATGTTCACTTGAATTCAAATGGGTCATAGACCTAAATGTAAACTTAAAACTATAAATCTTCTAAAAGAAACTATAGGGGTAAATTGTTGTGATCTCCGATTAGGCAAAGATTTCTTAGACACAACACCAAAATCATGATCCACAAAAATAATGAATTAATAAATTGGCCTTCATTTTAATTAAAAATGTCTGCTTTTCATAAAACACAGATTAGAGAATGAAAAGATAAGCCACAGAATGGAAAAGAATTTTTTCAAAGCACATGTCTGACAAAGTATTTGATTCAAAAATAGGTAAAGAACTGAAATAAACAAAAATGAGAAATAAAAAAGATTTGAGCAGACACTTCACCAACAAATATACATGAATGCCAGAAAAGGCAAGGAAAAGATGCTCAGCATGAATCATTAGGAAAAGTCAAATGAAATCAGAGTGAGATATTCCTACATATCTATTAAAATGGCTAAAATTAAAAAAAAATAACTGAGTATAGCAAAATTGGTGAGGATGTGAAGGATCTGGGGAACTCATATACTTAGAAGAGTTAAATACTCATCTACCATAGCCATCCCACTCGTAATTATTTATCCAAAAGAAAAGAGAGCATGTATCATACAAAGACTTGTACACAAATATTCATAGCAGCCCTGGTAATAGCCAAAGACTGGAAACATTCCAAATGCCCATCAACAGTGAATAAACATATTGTAGTATATATATGACATTGAGTATTGCTCAGCAACAAAAGTCAATGAATGATTGATACATTCAACAATGTGGCTGAATCTCAAAATAATTTTTCTGGCTGGAAGAAGTGAGACAAAAATGTGCCTATACAGTATGATTACATTTATATATAGGCAAATTAATCTATAGTGACACAAAGCAGATCAGTGGATGGCTGGCAACAGGAGGGAGGCAGAGAGCAGAGGTTCAAGAGGGTGGCAGGCTTACAAAATTGCACTAGGAAAACTTTGGGGGTGATGGATATGTTCATTATCTTGAGTGTATTGATTTATTTCACAGATGGATACATATAGCAAATGTATCAAATTTTACACTCAAAATGCACAACTTATTGTATGCTAATTGTACTACAATAAAGCTGTCATAAAATATTTATATGACACCTTCTGAAAAGGATGTTCTACCTTTGTATTTGAGCTCAAATTATACCCCCCAGTTTGACCGTGAAAGGTGCAGAAATATTTTCTTAAAATGTTGGAAGTCTGAGCTGTAAGAAACAAGATCTCATATTTCTTTTTGCTGTGATAGCACATCAATTCATCTTCTAGAAAAAGGAAAGTAGGAGTGAATGGACTCACTTGCCTTACAAATACTTAAGATAGTGTAAAGTAAATCACAGCCTTTGCAGTTCAGCACTACTGCCCTCCCATACTGATCAATACAGATTAAAAGGTCAGCTACCTAACATGCAAACAACTGGAATTCAAATTAAAAATAGATGACCTTCCTTTCTTTAGTTTCCTATACTTAGTAGTTCTAAGTCATGTTTATGTTACTCATTGAAAAACTCCAATTTCTTTTATCGGTGTCTAGACCATTCACATTTAATGGAATAATAGATATGGTTGAAGGTACAGTAACTATTTGGTTATTTGTTTCTATATATCTAATTTTTCATTCTTCTTTTCCTCCTTGACTACCTTATTTTTTGTAAAGCACATATTTTTAGTGTACAATTTTGATTCCTTTTTTGAATTTCTACTGTATTTTAAAATTATATTCTTAGTGTTTGCTCTAAGGATTAAAATTTTCATCCTCACTAGCACAATCTACTTCAGATTAATAATAACAAACATCATTAAAATATATTCAACTTTGTTCATAATATAGCTTCATTCCCTCCCTTCTCTTGAGTGCCATTCAAGACACAGGTATAGAAACCATAAATAATACAGCATTATTATTATTATTATTGCTTTATACAATCTTACAATATTTTCAAAAGAGAAGAAATAAGAAAAATATAATTACAGAGTCATATATTTATCCATATATTTACCATTTCCAATGCCCTTCATTTTTTCCTACAGCAGAAGTTAACAGTTACCACTGGTGTCATTTCCTTTCAATGTGAGGGTCTTCTTGTAACTAATTCTCTCAGTGTTTGTTTAGCTGGGACTGTCTTTATTCTGCCTTCATTTTTGAAGGATAGTTTTCTGGACATAGAATTCTTGACTGACAGCTTTTTATTTCTTTCAGCACTTTGAGTATATTACCCCACTGCTTTCTAGTCTCCATTGTTTCCAGTGAGAAGTCTGCCTTGAAGCGTATTGATGCTCCCCTGTGTGTCATCACTTGTTCTCTTATTGATGTAAGAGTTTCTCTTTGTCTTTCAACAATAGGACAATAGCATGTTTAGGTGGGGATCTCTTTGCATTTATCCTAGTTGAAGTTCATTGAGCTTCTTGGATGTGTTCGTTGTGTTTTGCATCAAATATGGGACAATTTTATCCACTATGTCTTCCATTTTTTTTCTGCCCCTTTCTCTGACTCCTCCCCTTTTGGGATTCATATTACACAATTATTGTCATGCTTGATATTATTTTTCAATATTTTATTATTTTTCAATATTTTATTATTTTTCAATATTTTTTCTCTCTGTTCTTCAGATTGAATAATTTTATTGGTGTATCTTCAAGTTCATTTTTTTCTTCCTTCTGCCATGTCAAATCTTCTGTTAAGATTCTATTAGTGAAGCTTTCATTTCAATTCAAGAATTATTGTACATTTCAATTCCAGAATTTTATTTGGTAATTGTTTATAATTTTTATATCCTTATGGAGAATCTCCGTTTGTTGATTCACACAGTTCTTTCTAGTGATTTGTACATATTTATAGCAGCTGTTTTGGCGTCTGTCTATGGACACTCAGTTTCTAGTGACTGCTTATTTTTTTGTGGATAGGTCACGTTTTACTGATTCTTTGCATTTCTCAGTTTTTGTTGAAAACTAGACATTACATTATAACATCTCTGGATTCTGATTTTAGCCCCTGAAATTTATTGATGGTAATCTTTTGTTTGTTCATTTAGTAAATTGCCTGGAATAAGTCTGTGAAATTTGTCTCTAATGCAATATGCTGCTAATGTCTCTGCTTAGTTTTTCTCCTTATTTTCTTTTTAAGCCTGGATTTCTGAGTTGCTCCTGTGTCCACATAGACTGCAGGTTGCTCAAACACCTTGAGCCAGTAAGTCTGCCTTCCACTACTGAGAGTAGTGGGTAGAGAGGTCAATTCAGGGTTCAGTCCATTTTCAAGCTGATTCAGCTTTTGCTTTCTGCTGGTCCACTTACTGCCTCCTATGCTCGTGTGCTATGCTCGTGTGCACGGCCTCCACCAGGAATATGCTTGCTGCTACCAGAAACACAGCTTTAGGTTTGTAGAGCCAATGGCCAGTACAGTTGCCTGTATCCAAAACCATCACTTTCGACAACAATGCTGCTGATAATGGCCATCACCCACTGCTCCAAATCAAGTGAGACCCCTTCCATCATGGCAGAGAAACTGCTTATTCTCATGGTCTGCTGAGTCCTGTTGACTGAGCTGGAGGAAGGCAGGTGTGGGTGGAGGATGGGAGCAGCCCCAGGCAGCACACAAGTTACTCCTGTTCTCAAATGAGTCAGCAGTTTTTCAAGCATAAATGTTTCTCAGATTGCTATAAGTCTTTGATTTCCAGAGTGCTGAAATGGTTGTTTTTGTCAATCTCATCCAGCTTTATAGTTGCTATTTAGGCAGAGGATTTGACCACAGCTGGCCATATTTGGCCATAACTGGAAGAAAATCAACTTCTTTGATATAGGTTTTAAATGCTAGTGGGTAAAATGCACACACACAGGATGCACATTTATTCTTCAAATGATAACACCAAATAGCTGCATTACATAAAAGAGAAAAACAATAAAATGGGAAAAGAATTATTAGAGGCATACCATTATTTTAAGAACAAATAGCTCTACTTAACATTTAAAGTGATATTATATTGAAGGAAAATATGGTAACATTTGCAGCATTTACATATCATTTTCTGTAAGTAAAAAATGCAGCCCATAACTTTTAACATTGAGGAACAGTATATGACTGAGTGAAAAGAGCGTTTAACAGAAAATAGATGTAGTATAAGTAAAAAATGAAAACACCACCAATCCATGTAAATGTTTGTTTATGTCTGTTTATTACTTATCAATGCTTAACAAAATACCCCAAAATGTGATGGCTTAAATAATATACATGTATTGTCTCAGTTTCTGTGGGTCAGGAAGTGGGTGTGATTGATCTGAGTCCTCCTGCCATGGGTCTCTCACAAGGCAGCAATCAAGGTGACTCCTGTGGCTGAAATAATTTCAAGACCTGAGGAGGAAGGATCTGCTTCCAAAGCCCTCTCATATGGGGGTTGGCAGGACGCAGTTCCCCATGGGTTGCTGGACCCAGGGCCTCAGTTCAATGCTGATTATTTTTTGGAGGCCACCCTCAATTTCTTGACACGGTTGTCTTCCTTATAGAGCACCTCAAAACATGGCAGCTGACTTCACGAACGTGAGAAAGAGAGAGTGTGGTAGGAAGAGAGTGAGAGGGAGGCAGGGAAAGACAGACCGTGAGACTGAGAGAGTGCAAGCAAGATAGAGGAAAGAGGCTGTTTGTACCCTAATCTTTTAAGGGATATCCCATCACTTTTTTTTTTTTTAAATTGTAACAGACTTTAATTTTTTAGAGCAGTTTTATGTTTACAGAAATATTGTGCACAAAGTTCCTATAAATTGCCTCTTCCCTGCCCTTCCCTCTGCAGAGTTTCCCCTGTTATTAACATCTAGCATCAGTGTGGTATATTTGTTACAATTGATGAACCAATATTGATACATTATTATTGACTAGTTTCCATGGTTTACATTAAGCTTCACTCTTCTCTGTTGTATAGTTCTATGGGTTTTGACAAACACATAATGTCATGAATTCACCATTACAATATCATACACAATAGTTTCACTGCACTAAAAAATGTTCCACCTTACTTTTGTTATATTCTATTTGTTGAAAGTGAATGATAATTCCCACCACACACTTAAGGCAAAGGATTGCACACAAGACAGGAATCACCAGGTGCCATCTTAGAAGTCTTACTACCATAGTGTTTAGTGTGTAGAAAGATAAACATGAAGTGCAGTTGTCTTTTCATTACCTCACTGGTGGCAAGAGACTGAGTGCATATATATATTGGGGAGTTATTAATTTTATGTATAGAAGATAATGATTCTAACAATGAATAATGCATCCATTTGTAATGAAAAAAATCCTAGAAATAAGACTGGTTTATCTCCTTAAACATGAAGATTTCTTTTATTTAAAAACAAGTTATCTTCAGGTTTCATCTCCAACAGAGCTCAGAAGTTATCACTCCCATCCTTAAAACAAGAAAAAGCTGAGTAAACTGAAATTCAATGACTCTTTCTTGGACCCATCAGAGAACTGAGGTCACAGGGCAAGCCACCACTCTGAAATCTGGAGAAGCTTGTGACTCCAGGGAGTCACAGCTGAGATCTACTTACCTAGAACAAAAGGTGCTGGAGCCATAAACAGGTAGGAACACTTAAGTGGTAATTCTGATGAATTGCTGTAGCTAAGTGGGTACCAATATTAAAATGAGAAACTCCTTGGGGCGTAGTCTTAGGGGACATCCACAGCATCATAGGTTTTACCTCCAGGAACCCTACTAGATTCTCATGGTGATAGTCCAAGAAAAATCCCCTCATGGCTCTATCAAGGGGAGGGAAAGAGAAACACTTGTGATTCATACTCAAATGTTCTCCATTACAATGGTCTACTCTCTAGGGGAAAAGATATTACAGAACCTTATCCCATCTGAGGAAAAGGCATTCCATCCACTTCAGTTGTCTTTAGCCCTCCTGTCTCACCTAGAAGGGGAAAACTGTGCTACTGGGGAAACACTTGTGAAGTAACAGCCCAGAGACACAGACCCAATGAAAGACTGAGCAATAATCACAAGAATATAAAGAGCTTCCCCTCCTTCCACACCTTACCTCCAAAAGGCCTCCAATATAATAACAGTGGATTCCAGCTGTGAGAGCTGCAAGAGGTGGAATCTATATGATGAGGAGCACTTGGGGAAGCCCAAAGTCAAGAGTGGAGACATAAACAAAAACAACAGAGGAATTTGAAGCCCAGCACCTACAGCACCAAAGGCCTATCGACCTCAGTTCCTTTTACGCAGCATGGATACAACATGTCTAGCTTTTGATGCAAAATTACAAGACATGAAGAAACATAAGAATAAAACTTTGTCAAAAGGGACAAAGCAAGCATCATAGGTAGACTTAAATATGATAAAAATGTTGTAAATAGACAAGAAATGTAAAATAACTATGATTACTATGTTAAGGGCATTAATGCCTCCAAGCCAAATTTTGTTCAGATGATACCACATACACAGCAAGAGAGTATGTAAAGGTTTATTATTCAGCTCCAAAGAAGATCTGCAAATCATTTGAGAAAGCAGGTAAAGGAGATTGGCTCAGGAATTTTACAGTGGTTGGGGGGTGAGGCCAGGTGAAGGTTCCATGCATATTTGAACATTCCCACCGTTGCCAAAGGAGAGAGCACCTAGGCTTTCTAATCAGCTTGCCAAATGTGGACAGAAAGGGAAGAGAGAGGGTTGAGACATAAAAGCTGTCAGCAGCCAAACATCAAAAAATAGAGTCAGGCACTTTAGTACAACCAGATAAAGACATTACAAGATAAGAAAACTACAGACCCATAGCTCTAAGGAACATACATGTGAAAATTCTCAGCAAAATATTGGTGAAGTGAATCCAGCATTACCCTCCACTGCCAACTGAGATTTATTCCATGCATGAAAGGGTGCTTCAACATTCAGAAATCAATCATTGCAATCTACTACATCAACAGGGTAAAGAAGAAAAGTCATGTGAACATGTCGATTGATACGGGAAAAGCATCTGACAAAATTCAACATTCACTCATGCTAAAAGCCCTCATCAAACTACGACTAGCGGGGAAAATCATCACCCTGATAAAGTATATCTACAAAAAACTTATAGCTAACAGACTTATTGGTGAGAAAATGGGTGCTTTCCCCGGAAGATTGGGAACGAAGCAAAAATGCCCCTCACAGCTCCTATTCAACATTGCACTGGATCTCTAGCCAGTGCAGGAAGGCAAGGCAATAAAATGCATATGGATTGGGAAGGAAGGAATGTTTCTTAAAGACTTTAAGTAAAAACTAAGAAAATATGAATAAATTATGAACGTTAATGATAATGAATCAATATTAGTTTATTAATTGTGACGAGTGTACCATTATAATGTAAGATGTTAATAACAGAGGAAACTGTGTGTGGGGAAATGGGAATTTTCTCTACTATCTTTACAATTTTTCTCTAAATCTAAAACTTTTCTAAAATGAAAAGTTTATTTAAAAAGTGAACAAAATCATCATTAACAACATGTTCACTGTATAATACATGACATTTTTATCAGAGTTATGTCTAAAATCCTAAATATTTGCTATTAAAACTGAATTATATTTACTTTTAAATCTTGTTGAATTATGCAAAGTATGTAATATATGCATATAATATATGTATATGTATAATATATGTATTTATAAATATATATACAAACACACACAAATATACATATATGTGTATAATTTGTTTAGGTTAGCAAGAATTCCAAAGTTTCTTTAATGATATTAAGGGAAATAAAGTAAGATATTTTAATGCCATATAACATAAGTAACATACATACTTTTTGTTACTACTATTCTTCTGTAAAGAGCATCTCATGTTGCCTATAATTTTTATTTTCATTTGCCAATTAAATCTTTACTATGGAAAGGTTGTGTCTGGTGTGATGTTAATAGAAAAAAATGTATTGCTAGAGCATTGGGTGTTTGTAAAGTTACAAAACTCAGCACATGTGTTATTACCAAAGGTATCACTTACACTATTAGTAATCCTACCAATTAAGAGAAAAACTAAAGAGTAGCTCTTAGGGCAATATCAAATTCGTTTATGAAAAATGCATTTATGTTACAGAATGTCAAGTTGCTTAACCAAAATTTGTAATACAGATATAAAACTAAATACCATTAATAAAATACTAACCCTGTAAAGGTTTGATCTTAATGACAACAATGGCTACTTTAAAAAAACTGTTTGCTGGTTATAGCATAAAAAATATCATTTATATTCAGATAAAAATATTTGCAAGGGAGCTTTTGGCACAAATTTTATTGCCGCTATTATATTTTAATTTTTAAAAAAATACCCATTTCATTTCGAGATAGCAAGGCAAACCAAATTTTAATGTAAAAATAACAATGAGAGATTACTCAGGTTTGAAAAGAAAGCATTCTAAAATAGAAATGTAGGTAAAATAGCTGTTATCTGAATGAAGGAAATGAAGGAGCTGTATGCTAATCTCTTTCTAGTCTTTTGATGTGACTCTTTTCATTATGGGTCAATGATTTTTTTCTTCTCTAGAGCATAGTCCAGGAGCCTCCATGGACCACTGCGGTGGAACTCAGTTCTTTGGCAAGTTGTAGAACTTGGAAAGTAGAAAATGGAAAGCCTGTTTTATCACATTCCAGCATTTTGATTTGATTTAGAGTGCTTTCTCAGGCAGGTTCTAGCCATATGCTTATGCCAAACCATAAGCACCAGCAGTTGTTTTTTTTCTAAATCAGTGGAAAATGTAACCACAAATGCATACACAGAGAGAAGTGATTCATGGAGTCTGAATCAGCAGTACAGAAATGGGTAAAATTGAGTCTCCTCACTCTTCTGACTTTTGCCATTGGGACTTGTTTTTTCTGACCTTAACCACCACTTTGGTGGGGATGGAGAAATGAACCACAAGCCTGCAAGTTTTGGGGCCCATCCTTTCCTGCCACCAATGGGTCATGTCCTTCTGGCAAGTCGCAGTTCCTCTGCTTGCCAGATTTTTCATCTGTGCAAAGTGAACAGTAGTCATATAATTATTATAATAACATTGATAGTGTGCTTTCTAGGGGCAATTTCTTTATAGGCATTGTCTAAAGCTAGAGGATGCTGCAGTCTTAACCTTAGAGCACCAATGAAGAAACTGGGGATCAGAGATGATAAGCAGCTCACCCAGGGGTGCACTGCTGGCCTGTGGTGGGGCTGGAACAGACGTGGAACCCAGGGCCTGCCAGACTCCAGGGGTACCTGTTTAAGCTACTCCCTCCCCTGTTAGAGACTAGTAAGTAATTAAGGGCTGCTGTGTGCACTCAGTAGGGGGTTGTCATGCATTAGATCCCAATGATTCTTTGGTTGTTACTCTCTTGTTTTGTTAAAATAAAGAAATTGAAGATCAAAGTCATGGGGCCACTTAATCAAGACAACAGTGAAAGCTGAATCCACATCCAAGCCTCTCTGAGAACCTGTCAGAGCTCTCTCTACTTCCTCATGTTGTGTTTTTGGCCACCAGGCAGGGGCAGATTATGCAGTGGTTTGAAATGCGTATGCCTTCTGTTGGTGCCAGCCTCCAGTTCATGCCATCATCACAGAGTCGTGGAGTCATTAAAATAATGGACTTAGAATTTTGCAGACCAGGATGCTAAGCCCAGTGGCCTCTCCTACTTACTGTAATATTCTGGACATCCTTCACCAGTCTCTTCATCTGTTAAAGAGGTACAATGATATTTTTCTCAAAGATTCCTATAATAATTTAGTTAGATAACACATGGCATATATTATGTGGTCAATAAAACTTAGTCCCCTTCAAAAATTACATAATGTAAATTGTCAGTTTGTATCTGCTTTTGCTTAATATACTGTGTTTGAAAATAGCCTAATCAAGGATGTAGCTCTAGGAATACAGAATGGGCACAAACAATAATCTCCTTTTCCTCTGCTGTTTTTCTAGGGCCTCAGGTTTACTCTGCCACTGACCGGGATCGGGGAGGGGACATACTCTGATCTGAGGGGCAGTAAGTCCTAGAGAAGAGGGCAGTAAAACGGAGTCAGAAAACTGGAGTCCATTTTTATTTACTGCTAACTCTATGGCCTTGTCAACTCATTTAAATTCCCTATTCTTGTTTTCTCATTTGTATAATAGGAAAAGCAAAAATATCTCTTCTGCTTTGTTCACAGACAAGAGCTAAACAAATGTGTTTAGCTCTTATGATTATGCAGGAGGATGCCTCTGTCATTTCCACCCCCTCTTTCATTCATTCCCTAGGAAGGAATGTTCATATGAAAAGCTTATGTTTCTTCCAATATGTAATCACCACAAGGTGCTTGAGAGCTCTAAGATTCCCATTCTTATAAAATCTAGCACATTCTCAAGTTAAAAATCTTGACATTTATTTTAAGGAGATTATTTCTCCTCTGTGACACCATGTGACATACTTCTCTTTAGGTGATATTAACCCCATCCTTTAACTATTTTAATATGCTATCCAGGATAGAGTAGAAAACGTGAATCAGCCATTAGAATAGCAATTTCCTGAAACCACTGACCTTCTGAATTCAAGTTGACTCCCCTCCTCTCTTAGATTATTTGAATTGCATCATTATATTGTTTAGGGTTGGTGTGAGTAAGTGTGGGGGTGGGAGTTCCCTTTCCTCAATATTCTATCACTTTTCATTTTGGGCCTTTGGGGAATAGTTCTTAAAGAATTTGATCGTAGAATGTTACTGCGTAATCACAGTGTGATGCATTCATCCAAACAAACCTATCCGATGCTTCTAATTTGTGCATTTGTACTCCTGATGCACTAAAATAAGAAATGTTAATTTACCAGACTCTTACCAGATGATTTTAAATATCTGCCAAGCAGGAATGTCTGTTTCCATGTTAGGAATTTCCAAAATAAAATGCTGGCACCATAGCTAAAGAGGATAGTTTTATATCAACAGAGAAAAACAATGACAGCAAGCATTCTCCCAGAGGACAGTTTTAGCTCCAGTTTATCAGTGCTGCTTAGTTTATTTCTGTCTTATTTTATGCTTTGTTTGGAAACATAATGCAGTTTTACCTGGATGCCCCCTCACCTCCACCCCGCAGAGTCAGGACTCGGCTCCCTGTGCTGCCTGGCTCTGCCAAGTACCAGACCTCCAGGAGACCAGGAGGTTCTGCTGCCGCCTCCCTTCCCCCGCTAACGCTGCTGGCGGGGAGAAAAGGGTTAAGGACTACTGGTGACTAGAGGAGAGGGGAGGGAGCCCCAAGAAGGCCCCGGAGCAGCAGGCAGCCCCCCCAGGTCCTGCTGTCATCACCCGCGCGCAGAGGCTCAGAGCGCGGCTGTGAATTAGGAGGGGGCGGGGTGGGGGGCGCTGCTGCCAATTCCTGGGGCCGCGGCTGCTTGGAGTGGGCGTGGCCTCGGCGGTGTGGATGCTTGTTAGAAAAGATGCTCGGTGCTCCTCACTGAAGGGGACTGTGCTCTGAGAGAGAGCGACAGACAGACAGACAGAGGTGCTGAAGACCCAGAGAGAGACAGACAGACAGACGCAGAGAGGTGTTGAAGACCCAGACAGAGCTGGGAGAGGAGCTGAGAACAGGACTGAAGCACGGAGAGACACACTCAGGATCTTTTGGGGGACCCAGTGAATGATAACATGGGGTCTATCACCGGAGCTGTCCTCAAGATGCTACTTCTGTTAACTACTCAAAATTGGAGCAGAGTCGTAGCTGGGAATTCCTGTGAGTACACAGCAAATGATTTAAAACTTGCAGGGGGGCTCTGCAAAACTTTGATTCTGTTGTTTTTATGACTATTATTTGCAACTGGAATTGCTGCAAAGCATGTTGCTGTAAATGAAGCACCGCTTAAAGCTTAAAAATCCTGCAAATATGACTGGGTTTACCCTTGTCTTTATTCTTGGTCAAAATATGCAAAGTGTCCTTTCTCTTTTTGTCACTGAGCAGAATCCTGTCCTCTTGCGTTTAAATATTCTTTGAGAAAGCTCAAGTTCTAGCAAAACATTAAATTAGCATCTTGACTGGGAAATAGCCTGCAAATGTCTTCATTTCTTCTTTTTTTTTAAGATGACTGAATTTTATTGGAATTATGTCTCACAGGGAAACAATTGGCAGACTATATATGATGCTGTATTAGCTTAGATTTCTGAAGTTTGCGATTTGGCAGGCTAGTAGCTGGCTGTACCTTTAAAATGAAGACGCCACGCTAATAACGGAAATGTACTGCAGAAGTCAAGAGCAGAACTGGTGGAGGCAAATCTCAATATTAAGAGCTGCTCCCTTACTGCTAAAGAACGAGGCTGAGCATTTCTGAAACCAGGGACCCGATTCCTGCATTTTGCTTAAAGGAAAAACATTCAGGTGATTTTGCAAAAGGCGTCTTCTTCAGTGGTTGAATTTTTAACTTCATAAATTTGTCATTGAGTGTTCTGGTCTGAGTTTAGTTGATTTGGGGAAGATTTATGAAGATCTTATTTCTAACTTAAGTATCATCCAAAATCATTTGACAGAACTCCCTTTCTTCCACTTTTTATTAGAGATAGAAAAAAGTTTTAAAAGTTTTATTTGGATTAAAATCTCTGCAAGGGAGTATTTCCCCATCCTCAATGAAGGGTGACCAAGTTCTGCAAATATAACTTTTGATCTCTCTGTCGGTTTTTAAAGGAAAAACTCATTTGCTTTTCAAGAAAGGGTTAGCAGGCCTGTCAGAGAATTTGTGTCACAGCTGTATAACAACCAGGTTTGGATTTGGAGGACACAAATAATCCAAAATTGGGGCATTTGCTGTAGCACATGACTTGGCTACACCATAGGGCTGTATGTAGGAAGAACATTACATATGAACTTTCCTTCACAAGTACAACGGCCATTCATTCTGCTTGGCTGCTGTGATTTGTTTCCATTCAGTATTCACTCACTTAATGTCACAGTGCATCTATTACTCTGAAAGAAGAGAACTTTACTCCTGATGCTGCACTAGACTTTCAGATTCCATTTTAGTTTGTGTGTCTGAGAATTCCATGAGTCAACAAAATGTACATATACTCACCTAGTCGAAATATTTGAATCCTGTAATTGTAGCATTTGACAAACATTGCAACAAACACACACCAACAATAACAAAACACACACACACACTAAGTTTTGTAGATAAGGTATAATAAAGTAATTCCCTCCTCTAAGTACTGAAGTTCAACGAAAAAGGAAGGCACTAGAGGTCACTCTTACAATGTAAAGCACATCTCTTCAAGCATCCTTTCCTTAAGAAAAGCAAAGCTTATGTCTGGCCTGGACGCAGTTGTGTCTTTCCAATGCCTGCAGTTGGGTTTACAAAATATTACTATGATTAGTTGGGCTAATAGTTATTGATGTTTTGTTTGTTTTCTTGATGCCAAATAAAAGGTGTAAGATGCAGCTAGACCGTTAAATAGCTTTGTTTTGTAATGTATCTTCTTAGGAAGGGAAAGGTGGGCTGCTGGGAGATTCTGGTGAGAGGACACCATTCGTGTCTGTGTAGCTCTGGCTGGGCCTCTGGCTGACACCTGCAATTTCAGTCTGGGTCCTGTATTGTTTCAGCTTCGGTTTGCTCAGGAAGTAGTTAATGCTTGTCTAAACGTTCGGTAAGCCTCAAGATCCTATACAATTTTAAATTACTAGGAGCATTTAGATACTAAAGTTGGAGTTCTTGGTACTACATATGTTTTGAGTTGACTGCTCTTCAAATGTCGAAAATGCGATTAAATGACCTCATATCATTAAAGTGTGTTGAGTAATTTCTTGTTAATAGCATATTGACAGTAGCTTGTGTACCAGTAGATATAATAGAAAACATTTCATTTCCCAATTTTTTTTTTTATTCCTCAATACGTGGAGAGTATTTTCTTTTTGGAAAGAAGCAAGGTCTAAAAGTTTAATGTCTCTTGTTACCAAGTCATAGTAGGGAGTGCTTCATATGTTTTATCCTTTTAAGAAGAACAATTGAATTCTAATATTAAATCAGGGAGAACTGAATATAAATAAAGAAAATTAAAGGTCTATCTGTCAGGTGGACACAAAAACCTTCTCCCTTTATTTACAGCTGATTCACCAGCAGCAAATCTGTCATCTACTGAGTCAGCCCACGGCTGCCAGGTGAAAGCTTTCAGGGGACAGGGTTCTCTGTAAACCCGGAATGGCTCAGGGATTAGGTGTACTTTAATTTGATTGCCAGTTAACCTAGTTAACCAACAGAGAAAATGTTCATTAGAAGGATTCTGTGAAAATATATATAAATATATGCACACACACATGCACTTGTGTGTATATATGTATATCCGTGTACACAAATATGTCTAAACTACTACTCCCACGTGTGTGCTCATTTTTGGTGGTCCTGCGCACTCCTTGCCTGTCTAAAGGTAAAATACATTGAATGGGCCATATTCTTCACCCGCCAGTGCCCTATCTTACATTTCAGAAGTAGTGAATCAGACCCAGGGCTTTCCTCTTCATTCTGGTCAAGAAGAGTTTGTTATTATATCCAAGCAGTCCCCTGATGAAAGTTTAGAGACAGATCCTTGCTTTTTGAGAAGCCGCACAGGCTGTTGTTGGTTTCCTCACTTGCCACTAAGAGACATGCACTGAGAAGGGAAGACTTCTCTTTATTTCTTTGTTTATTTTACTTAAACCTTTTTTTAAATTAAAGCAGTTGTAGGTTTACAGAAAGCAGCATGCAGAAAGCCTCACCCACAGAGTTTTCCCTATAATTAATATTTTGCATTAGAGTGATTGCTTTGTTACAATTAATGAAACAGTATTATTATAATTACACTGTTAACTATAGCCCATAGTTTACCTTAGGGTTCTCTTTGTGTTGTGCAGTCCTCTGGTGGTTTTTGTTTGTTTTCATTCTGGTAACATATATACAACTTAAAATTTCCCACTTTAACCACTTTCAAATATTCAATTTGGTGCTGTTAATCACATGCACAATGTTGTGCTACCATCAGCACCATCCATCACCAAAACTTTTCCAACCACCTGGATGGAAACTCTGTACCAAGCAAGCCTTAACTCCCCGTTCTCCACCCGCACCCCAGCCCCTAGTAACCTGTATTCTAGCTCCTGACTTTGTTTTTCCATCACTCTTATAAATCCACAGCTTCTTTCTGCACATTAAAACATTGTTGGGGAGGGGCTGACTCTCTACAAAAGCAGGAACAGTTCTAAGTAGTAAGGCAGGTCAAAGTTTTGGTTTTATGTCTACTCTTGCAGATCATGCAATGGAGGCCCTCTGACCTCAGATGTACTAGACCTTACTCTAATAATTTATTATCTGCAAATAGCTTATGAATGACTTCTTTATAACTTCTGGCTGTACTCTCTTCTTTCTAATTGTAATAAAGTATATATCTGATATCTAGCCTCAAATGGCACTAAAGGATACGTTGAAATCCTCAACAGATGAAGGGAGCTACCTGATGGAGATGACTGCTCTCACGGGTGCTGGAATTAAACCTGAATGCAACTGGTCTGACTCTCAAATTGCCAGATCTCAGTCTTGTAATTCTTTTAGGAGCTTCCTTCACCTCCTCCTTTTCCTTTACATAGCAAAAAAGTAACTAGAATACAAGAGTAAGGTACTGATAAAACATAGCCATGTGGTGCAATGCATAAAAGGCTGACCTTTGGGTATAAAGATAGAAAGATGAGCATGCACTTTGAGTCACCTTTTGAATAGTGATGCTGATGTTTTTGTATCCATTTGGTGCATTGTCTCCACACCCTACTGTGTCCCAAATCATATCAAAGAAGGGTAGCCCTCAGCTCTGGGGATAATGTCACTCATAGGCCATCACATTGAACACATGGCCTTCACATGAGTCCTGGTGCTTACTCCAAGTAATAAACATTATTAGTGTATTCCAAAGTTAATTTCTGAATTTGTAAACCCTTTTTTCATTGGGACCACTCTGTATACCAAGATTGCATTACTTTGCCTCTTTGACGAAAACAGATTTATAAAATTTATAACATAAATGGCCATATAATGTCCTATTTAGCTTATGGGTCAGCAAACTAATGGCCCTATGGCCAGATCTGGCCTGCCCCATATTTTTGTGTGACCATGAGCTAAGAATGGTTTTTACACTTTTAAATGGTTGAAAAAATCAAAATAAATATTTTTATAACGTGAGAATTGTATAAAAGTAAATTTCATTGTCATCCATTCTTCTTATTAGTAACCTGTATGAAAAAACTTTTTACTTTTTTGTTATATTTTCAATTTCATCAGTAAAATTTTTGTGGAAATTGCTCATTAAATAATTACCTACATATTATTCTTGATATTTACTGAATATTTACTATCTGGCCATTTACCAAAAAAAAGTTTTTGGGTCCTGATTTAAATAATATGCAATATAAGATAATGGTGAGAAACTGATTGTGTATACATTATGTTGTTATGATAAAATATAGTCAATAAGATATAGTCAGTGCTTATAGAGTTGGGGTACTGAAGGTAATCTATTGCTAGGAACCATATAAAAGAAACCTCCAAGTTAGTATCTTTGTCATATGTTTCTTCTTAAAGACTACTATTCAGAACTCTTATTTCAGTGGGCATGGATTATTTGTAATTATTTGTAAAGTTTCAGCAATTTTGTTTGCTAAAGGGGCACGTTCAATCCCAACTAAACCTATTAGTATAAGAAGTTAAAAAAAAGTATATAACTAATTGCATCTTAGATATTTTGGATGAAAATTGTGTGGCTATTTCACACTTACGTGAATGTACAGTATTCTACTCCATCCCAATCAGAAACTTGCATTTGGATTTGGTGATAATGTCAGGAAAATTCTCTTATTAGAAAAGTATTCTTGACCCAGGGATTTTTAAAGGAGCAGCTTACCCAAATTCTGAAATCAGCAACTTTCTAAAATGAATTTAAAAATAGATTTTAGTTTATGCTTTACCCACTGAGAATTAGTAATTAGGCAAGTGCATTTCACATACTCGTGACAGTACAATTAATGTTTATGCAAATGTCTTGTCCATTTGGATTGTATTTACTTTTAATTTCTAAGAATTAAGCATTGGCTTCATTTTATCTACATTATGATGTTTACTACAATTTATTTTTTAAGTTTGAGTTAAATATATGATGGGCCATAATAATCCAAAAATTATTTTCATTAAGATTTCATTGTAGCAAGTTTCTCAAAATAAGTGGCCATATATTAAAATAGTTTTTATACTCCTGTTTTTAATGGTTCAGTTCTATTGATGATTTCTGTTTTCTAAGACTAATTTTTAAATCAAAGACAACCTAAGACAGACTCATAGTGCTCACTGAAATGGCACTTGCTCTGGGTATCTGAACAAGAACCGTGGCAAGGTTTGTGACCAGCTGCCGTGAGTATATGATTAGGGATAGTGACATTGGCTTTGACATTTTTTACAGTTGATATCAGTCTTGCTTCACAAATACCACCATCTGAATTCAATACTATATTTGGGATTTGAATCTCTTTGATATCAGATTAATCAGATTGGGGCCATAATATTATCAACAACTGAATCATAGGACCTTTTAGGTGGCCAGTTGATAATACTTTCTCTAAGAATTTCCTCACTATCCTCTTTTCCATCTTTTCCTTTCCTCCTCAGTGATTGAAAGTTTACAGAATGGCCCAGTCCCTGAAAAGTGTAGGAAGAATAACAAAAACTTAGCCAACATTGTTACACAAATTCTAGTTATGCATTTTCAGATTGATGAGTATGAATATTTCTAGTGAAATGTTAAATAATGCAGACTTTGACCTGTTTTTTCAATGGCCTAGTGTTTAAATTATTGCTCAGCATAAAAGAAATGTTGTTCCTATTTTATTGATTCAGGATTGTTGGTGTCACAATTTGTTTAGTGTTTATCTAGAACCACAGCTATTTTTCATTTGGGAAGGGTGGACTCATCAACAACTATGTGCTTAAAATAGGAAATATTTCATAAAGAAATCACATTCCTACAGTGAAATGAGCTGGGGCATGGTGATGGTGAGGGGGATGCATGAGTGCTCAAAGACCATACAGCTGATTGAGGGGTATTTCAGTTTGGAACTTTTGAAGTACTCTTTAATGAACAGATCTTCAAAAACAGGTCCTGAGTTGGAGGATCAAATGCTAAGATCATTTTGATTTTGGTCATTTAAAAAAAAAAAATCTCAGAAAAAGAATATATTCCTCAAACACAATGCAGACAGAAATTATGGCTCTTTAGACCCAGTGGCTCTTTAAGTCCTTCTTAAAGGAAGAATGAACTCATCAAAAAGCCTCAAGGAACTAAATAAACTTAATTAGAATAATTGGCCCTGAAGATCAACATTGTAAGTTGAAGACTTTGAGTTTTAAAAATTATTGAGAAATACAGATAGCTTCCTTGTAACTCTAAGTTAAAATAAATTGCATTTCTAAATAACAAAGACGTCACTGGTCATTGGATTGTTTTCTTAATTATTTGCGGGAGAAACTTTGATATCTAGAATTTCAATATTCCAGTTTTTTTCAACGAGTTCTACAGCTGCCATCACCTGGATGTGTGCTTCAGTTAGGTATGTATGTTTGTGTCGGTATGTATGTAATTATTTGACTTCTGGTACCGGCTTCCCTTGCTTTTATCTATGAGTTTAGACCCACTGTAACCGTTGGGGAATTTGATGTAATTATGAATTCCAAAAATATAATTGGATCATGCCTGTAATCTAATCTGTTAATCTGGGCATGATTGAATTATGATTAGGGCGTTGACTGGGCCATGTCAGTCATTAGGGCGTTGAGCCCCACCCCCTGGTGGGTGGAGAATTGAATATAAAAGGCAAGGCAAAGAACAGAGG